>JAQJVL010000090.1:0-147897 GCA_035578905.1 Stictocephala bisonia | reverse complement strand
TATAAATAAGGAACAACATAGTTTGGTAACCTTTCTCCATATACTGTTCTAGGGATAGGTGTAGAATATTTGACAACATTTATAGTAGTACGTGGCCTTATGGTTCTTTTTTTAAATTCATCCTTAGAATAAAACTCAAGTAGCATTAGAAACATATAAAGCCCTTTAGGAGAAAGTTCTCCTACATCACTGTATTGCTGATTATTATCTACTGTGACTAGACTTAATCTAATATCATTTTTATACAGAGTTTTCAAATATTCGTTTTGAAGATTAATAATAATTTTAATATGAGTGTCCCCCATACTCTAATTCCATATCTCATAATAGACTCGAACAGAGATTTGTATACAGTATGTTTTACAGCTGTACTAAGTTTGTTTTCTAGCTTGTTCATCATGACAACACATGGTCTAAGTTTTTTATGAAGTGTATGTATATGATCTTTCCAAGTCAGTTTTCTGTCTACAGTAAGTTCTAGGTATTTAACTTTATCTAGAATTCTTATGTCTTTGCATTGACACTGCTTAAGCCCATGCATACATTCCCAATCATGATATTTAATGTTTATAGCTGTTTCGATTTTCATATTTTTAGGGCATATGTACATGAGACTAGTTTTATTGAAATTTATAACTAGACCTTTATCATGAGCCCATTTGGTAAAAATTCTAAAATCATTTTGTAATAATTTTGTTCAGCTATTTTTAAATCTTTATGTTCGGCCAGCAACCGCACATCATCTGCATAAGCAAAAACATGGCAATTTTTAATTTTTTCTAATATTTCATTTAAGTAGTCTATATTATGAACAAAACTGGTCCAATTTGGCTTCCTTGAGGCACTCCAAATTTAGTATTTTTTTCATCACTTATTGTGTTTAGAGCTTTCACCATAAACTTTCTATTTTCTAAATAGCTTTTGAACCAGTTTAAGTAGGGACCCCTCACCCCTATTTTGTATAAAGCAGACACTATATGGTTTAGTATAATTTATTCTAAGCTAAGATGATGGTCAAAACAATTAATACAATGAAACAAGGTCACTAATTATATCTCTAACCTGATGGTCACCATTTAATTTAGTGAATCAGTACCTAATTGTACTTGATTCTTGATATACAAAATAAAAATGTCTATTTGTGTTTGAATATCACTACATCCTGTTTAATAAAGTAACAAATTTAATGAGGGGGTTTATTTGAAGAAAAGTGGATGTTCCTTATATAAAACATTACACCAAACCTTTAACAGGTTAATTAACATTTCAGTTTCATTTGCAGCGCTGAACTACGTTCCAAACCTACATTTCATTTTCCTCCAACTTCATTTTCTGAATATATTGAACTTGACATCTTGTTTAAACTTAAAATTAACGAAGTAGTTTTATAAATATCATATTCATGTACAGTACTTTGCCAATATTTGTACAAATATTTTTAGTTATCCAATTTTGTTTGAGCATGTGTACTAAAGTTTAATACAATTACATATGACTATTCTGATGTTACTATAAACAAACAACTAAACACCAATAAATTACTTACTGAGGGCTAATTAAATGTCTCAGGTAAACATTAAAATAACTATATGAAAATTTTTGATTGTTATTGACAATTGATGTGGAGTGGGGGAGGCCCTTGTTTGTGCAGACATATGACGTTTCGTTCCGTTGTTTTACCTAATTTAATGTAGTTTATTTAACGCGCTTACTGATAAACACTCTACTGATCATGCATATATATTGTGGTTAGTGGTTCGAGTACAATTCCGAACAATCGGTCACCTATTATGTAAGTAAACTGACAATGTTGCATTCATCGTAGTTTTGTGAGGTTAGAATCACAGCACGCACTAACCACACGCTGCAGCAACTTTAGGGAAGCTAAACACTTAAATAACTGGTGACCACTTATCTTATCAACTAAAGTGGCGATATCACTATCGTAAAAGTCTACGAAGTACAAGGACCCAAGTTCGACTCCTTATGACCCCTTTACTTTTTGCCTTCCAATAAACTAAACAGGAATTTGGAAACCACGGATTTTATTTATTTAGTTTTATTAATCACCAATTTAAAGTAAACAAAAATTTCCCCAGCTATTGACAATATATAATTTATGATAATATAATGTCTTTCATTTTAGAAGTATCTAAAATAGGAAAGGACACTGTAGTATATAGCAACTACAAATATCGAGAATGTTATTCCGTCAAGAGCGGGGAGATTGTTTGGCGTTGCCTGGGGAAAAGCTGCAAAGCATCCATACGAACAAATAGCGAAAAAAATGCTATACCTAATGCAAATGAGACTCATTCGGGGCCACACCCAGTTACTATGAGGGCCATGTCACCAACGCTATCTTCCAAGGGTCACCAACGCTCCCTCACTACTACTACGGAAACAATGGTTGTTTCGCCAATTACTCCCATACCTGATAAAGATTCTCACGAAAAAGCAGCTAATACATCGCCAGTTGTAATACATCAAGAACAGTGTACATATCCTACGACCTCAGAGCTGCTAGCAGAGAACAACGCTCTCAAGGAACAATTATCAGACCTCCAACAAAACAGGCAGGCTATCTTGGACCATTCAATAGAGTCGGACAAACGACTACTTGAATATACGGAAAATGTATTTCTACCGTCACCTTTAGTGAAACCCTTGACAAATGGACTCACAATTAATGCCCGTGCTTCTAGTGACAAATCGGTCCAGTTTAATGGCGAAAGAGTCAGCCTCATCACCAATGATTTCGGAGTGCAATGTCACCTAAAATCCAACGTAGGGGAGTACCAGCTCTTTGAAGATAAATACAAATGTACCATAGCCGATAATGATTATCTGAAAAGGACGGTCAATGAATTACAATCAAAAATATTGAAGCTTGAAGATAAGAACTGTAGTTTACAAAAAAAGTATGACATTTTAAAATAAGAAGCTAAAAACATGATTTGCACGATAAGAGGCTTTGAAGAAGACATAAAAGTAAAAAATAATCAAATTTCTGAGATGGAAGAAGATCTCACTAAACAATACGGAAATTTACAAGATATTAGGCATTCAAACAAAACTGAACACGCAAATTTATTGGAATGCCATACTAAATACTCAAATGACAACTTTAGGTGTTTATCGGAACAATTAAACACAAGTCACAATCGCCCCAAGAACACCACTCCAGCAACAACTGCACTCACTCTACAGAATAGTTTTGAAATTCTTCAAAACATTAATTCCGAGGAAACAGCGTTCCATACAGTTTCCTACCACAGAAAGTCAAAAGTAAAACAAAATAAAAAACTCAACCAAACTACATCCACAGCCAAACACCCCAAACAAAAAGCAGCTGCAAGTACTACATCCAAGAATGATTCCAGGGTAAAAATTCCATTTGCAAATGTATCTGTAGTCGGTGACAGCCACGCCCGACGAATTGCTTCGCTGATGACTGAGAGAATATCACACAACTCCCACATCACCGGTATCTGCAAGCCCGGAGCGGGGCTCCTTGGCATTGCTCCTTCAACCACAACCAAGACAACTAACCCCGATGCTAACTGTCTGGTGCTACTCGCCGGGACCAACGACGTGTCTGCTGGAAGACAAAACACCATATTCCAACATATTGAAGAAATTGTTGAGAGATGTAGGCAGACTTCTAGAGTGCTGGTGTGCTCTCTACCAACCAGATACGATCTGCCACTTACAAGTCCCATTCACAGGGTTGTCTCTTGAGTCAACCTCTACATCAAGGAGCTTTTTAGTCGTCATGAGGGCGTTGAATGGCTAGACTTAGGCTTTATTTCCCGGAAGCACTACACTTCCCATGGTCTACATTTGAGAGCGAGTGGAAAGTGACTACTAGCTGGTCTCATAGTGGGGAGGCTGAGTTACCTACATCGACCACCACATCCTACACCGCAACACCACGACCCCAAGGATGTGAGGATAACTACCACCTCTACTGAGCCACTGTGTCACATTTAGTTTCAACCACACTCATGGGCCCAATTACACTGCCCTACGAGACCTTTGCTGAAGCAGTGAAGTGGAGTTCTTCAAACGAAGGCATTCCGAATGAACATCTTAATGTAAATTTTGACTTGGTTCAGATAAAAAAGAGTAATTTTTTAGGAAACCCTCCTCAAGCCTCCGGACTACAATAACTAACCTTGACAAAGTAAATTCACCTTCCTGTTCTGCTACGATACAGGATACATCAAAATATAACAACACGCAGAAAAAAATTGTTTTCAATGACTCAAAATTACAGTTTTCCCCGGGAACAATTAAACTGGTTCACCAAAGTGCTCAAATTGCTACTAATAAAATAGACGAGCTTTCGCTCATTTGTGATGAGCTGCAACCAGATGTGTTCGTAGTCTCTGAACACGGTTTCAGGCATGAAACCATAAATCATTTCCAAATTACGAAATTTCAATTAGCCAGTTATTTTTGTCGAAAAAACAATAAGGGGAGAGGTGTGGCACTTTTTGTAAAGCAATCATTAAAATTTGAGCCATTTATAGTTGAAAATAGTACAGATTTTGATTTTGAGGCCAATGGTGTTAAAGTTTTATCAAACTCCTTAGGGAAAGTATGTATAATCGGCTTATACAGATCACCTAATGGCTGTAACCACTCTTTCTTTGTCAAGTTAGAGTTCCTATTAAATATATTATTTTCAAAATCAGTTCAGTTTTTGTTACTAGGAGATCTCAACATAAATGTAATGGAACCCACCTGCCCCCTCACCCAGCGACTTCGCGATATCTTAAGTACTTTTAATTTAAATTGGTCCGTGAACTCACCTACACGAGTGACTGCTATGTCGAGTACTGCCATCGACAACGTAATTACTAACATACCTCATGCGACAGTCTCTGTTTTGAACACTGCCGTATCTGATCATTATGCACTCGGGGTTGTGGTTCGTGGATGCACTCTGGAAGCTCAATCTTCACCAGTTAATATTGTCAGGAAAATTAATTCCCAAAACGCCAGTCTACTCAATAATCTGTTAAAACGTGAGACATGGCACCAATTGAATAACTATGATAATGTTGATGACATGTATCATGCTTGTCACAATGGATTTTTTTATTATTTAGACATAGCCTGTCCTTTCAAGAATACAAAACAGTCAAAACGCCCAAAAAATTGTTCTTGGATAACCAAGGGAATTCTTATTTCACGAGAAAAACTCAAATTCTTTAACAAAATATTTGTAACAACCCAAAACGAAAATTTCAGAACCTTTTTCAGAAGATATAGGAGAATTTATAGAAAAGTCATACAAGCTGCTAAAGCCTATGATGCCAATAAAGTTTTGAGCAATAGTGAGAATTTTTCAAAATTCTCACTATTGTAATTTGAGGAGAGGCATAGATGTCTCGTTGCCAAGTTTGGTGACCTGCTGTCTTTCTTCTAGATATGATTTCATCCACCTAATTACTCCCTCACCAAATCCATAATAATTCATTTTGGCTAGCAACATCTCATGACTTATAGAATCAAAAGCTTGAGAATAATCTAGCATAATGAGAGAGCTGATCTGTCCTTTATCTTTTGCTTCAAATAGATCACTAAACAAGTTGGTAAGGGCAGTGGATGTACCATAGTTTTGTCTAAATCCAGATTGTAGCTTAGGTAAAATATGTTCTTCATTGACATGGGTAGTTACTTGTTTGATAACTATATTCTCGACAACTTTAGATATTGCAGGTAATATTAAGATGGGTCTCAGCTGCTTTACACAAGTGGGTACATTAACCTTCGGGAGTGGATGAACAATACTTTTTTTCCAGTTGTCAGGAAACACACCATTTGTCAAGCATCTGTTCACCAAGTGTGTGATTGCTCCCAGAGCATACGGACTCGCTGCTTTGATCATTTGTATAGGCAAGCCATCAGCACCCACTGCTCTAGATTTTATTTCATTCATTGCAGTCTTAACCATGTTTTCTGTTACTTCTGTAAAATTAAAAAGCACTGCATTTACACTTTTCTTTGTGTTCTGAAAAAATGTTAATGTATCACAAGTATTACTGTAAATCTATAAATATGTTTTACGCATTTAAATTTATAGTGCGGTAGGTTTTCTTCTATGTTTATATACAAAAATAACATTGCCAATGAGGATTATTCTATTTATGGAGATTATTTGCAAATACTGTTTATCTGTACACTAAATAAGTAAACATTCATTGGCTGAAACATCAGTTGGACAGTGTTGAACAGTGCAATAACAGTGATACAAGGTCAAAGTATCTATTCCTATAGGGATTTGTTTGACTAACCTAATCAATCAGGTACACAACAAAATAAATAAAACCTCTCTTTGTAACGCTTATACCGGGTCTTTTGACTGGTACATTTTGCTAATTGTCGTCGTGGTTGCCAGGCTGCCTGAGATCGCTCATGAGCTGTGTTTTGTTTACTTCAGTGGCCGTTGGCTCAGATTCTGTCGTTCCTTGTTCCAGCTCTCGGTGTGTCAAGTTGATCGGTCTTGCTATGACACCTAGACTCGACATGTTTGTGGGCTAGAGACTCTTAAAACTCCAGGGTCCTTTAGTGGGACGTGTTCTCTCAGCCTGCTGTCCGGGCGTAGTCCGACTATCCTCACTGCTAGCTTGGCCAGAGGACCATGTATAGAGGCCATTTGCGACCCCGCTGCCCCACCTACATCTTTGGGTAGAAGTATTATATCCTCAGGTCAGTGCGTTCCTTGTTGTTCCCGGTGGCTGAGCTGGGGGGTGGTTATCTATTTAAAATATATAAAAAAAAGAAAATAAAAGAAAAAGGAGAAAAAACAATATAAAGAAAATATTCTCCCCTAGGCTACGCCCTTCCTAAACGAACTGAAAGTTATCTTTTTAAAATGAACTTAAACACAGCCAAACGATTTTTATTTTGGCCAGTTTTTTTTTAATAGTGTATACCTGCTAATTTTTTTTGTTATCTATATTTATTAAATTTTTTAGAGGTTTATTTTTCTTGTTATCATTCTAAAGTATTTATTTTTAGTTAAAACCAAAGAAAAAATAAATATATTTTGGGGCACTGATTAATTATGGTATTATTTATTTATATGTTTAGGCCTAACAGTTAAGTTAGTTTGTTTTATTTCGTTAGTTGTAGTATTTGTTGAAGTGAATTTTTACTAGAATGGTACCACGTTATACAGTATATATTTTTAAATTGTTTAATTTTAAAATTTTCACCAAAAGGGGATTATTTATTGTACTTTTACTTTACTTCTATTCGGAGCCCACCAAGGACCCCGGCTTACTCCTTGGCCTCGGTGGAATCATGGGATGTGGGCTAAATTGCCGGTCAGTTGGGGTTGTCTAAAATTTTTCTAAATTTGTCATTATTAGTTTTTCTTAAAGTTTTGGTGTCTCTAGTTATCTGCAGATAGGCACACATGTTTGTAATTTCGGTATTTGTATTGTTTGTTGTTTTTTGTGTTAGTTTTTAGTCTCTTGTTAGTTTAATTGTTTCTTGTGGATTGTTTAAGGGTAATTTTTAATATTGTGGCCTTCTGCCAGATTTTTATGTTTATGTATTCTTTCTTTTTTTCTGAAATAAATCTAGTTTTAACTCACCTGCCAAGTTGTAATATGACCCTCCAACTGCCACCTGTGATCCTATCGCCTGACTGGTTTTGAGCCATCCCCCAGTTGGTACGACTTCCAGTTTTGGTGAGGAATGGATCTCACGCTCAATATAGAAACGAAACGAAAAAATTTTTTGATATCAGGCCTTAAGATTTCCATCGATTGAATGAACATTTCTAGTTATAAAGGGACTATGATTAGTCGTTTTTTTTTTTTTTTTTATTTATGATTTCCATTGCGTTCTGTTCTGGGGTGATTTTCATTTAAGTGGAAAATCAGTATTAAAAGGTTACGAAACCTAAGTTCAGCTCTTTGACGGGAGATTAATATATAAACACGAGAACTCAAGTCCATTGTACAGTACATTTTAATTTTTGTAGGTTAAAACATATATTATATGTTCCAAAGTTTCATTTTCATGTACGAGGTAAAATCGATGTCAAGGTATCACGAAAATTATTGTATTGTTTACGGATATTTGGAGTAATTGATCTTTTATTGGTTAGTTTAAAAAATCAACGCACTATCTTATATTCCATATTTGAATACAATTTGTCCATGTTTTGTTCTAATTTCTATATTATATTAGTTTTGTAGCGGGCTTTCAACAAATTATACACAACATTTTAAGTACAAATGTTTAACCTTATTTTTATATTTTATCGTTACATGTAGAAAAAATCATGTTGTACTAAGAACTACTTTTCGAATATTGTTCATAGTCAATATTCATTTTATTTTAGAACAACATATAAAATAGGAGACCTAGTAATTAACTCACAAATCTGGAAATTTTACTATTGATAATTATAAATGTATATAAGAAAATTACTCAGTAAAAGTTCAGGTGTTTATTGTATATAATACTATTTGTTATAACTCTATCTACTAAAAGCAAGATAACGGTTGACGTGTGGTGAAAAGCATTGAGATCATAATGAGCTTCATCAACTTGGAGCAGACTTGACACTTTGGTGAAATGAATGACAACAGCGCCTCCCTCCAGTCTTTCACGGTGTCCTTCAAATCACTGAAGTATTTTTAATTGAAAATAAGAAAACGATTAACGTGTTAGTAATAACATAATTTATTTTAGTATGAAATTAAAGAATATTTACTTATTACGTTTGGATTTAAAGAAATAGTTTATTATATAAAATTAATAAGAGTTGTTTAAGTATGATTGTTGTCATTTTTGTAAAGTTCTGGAGTGGCTATCTAGAAGATTTTGATTTTACTTAAATCATAATTATTCATTTGAAATGCTTCAATTCCTTATAATTTATATTAAGCTTGTATTAAGTTGTATAACAGATACATTTCATTTTACTTCCATATTAATTAACCCAACGTTCAACAATTTAGCCAGCGCATGATATACTACTACAGTTTGTGATATTCTATAATAGTTTCAACTCCTGTAACCATTTTGATATTAGAGTGTGTGTTAATACCTTTCTAAACCAACTATCAATACTTGTGTAGTTCACCAACATTATTAACACGACTAACAGGTTTAACTCCCGTAACTACTATATTGCAATGTATATTAATTACCTTCTACACAAACTGCCGAAAATTGTGTAGTTCACCAACATGATTAACAGTATTCACTCCTGTAACTGTATTACAGTGTGTGTTAATAACATCCTACAACAACTACCGATAATTATGTAGTTCACGAACAGTATTAACATGATTAACAGTATTAACTCCCGTAACTGTATTACAGTGTGTGTTAATTACTTCCTACACAAACAACCAAAAATTGTGTAGTCCACCAACAGTATTAACTCCCGTAACTATATTACAGTGTATGTTAATAACTTCATACAACAACTACCGATAAATATGTAGTTCGTGAACAATACTAACAAGATTAACAGTATTAACTCCCGTAACTGTATTACAGTGTGCTAATAACTTCCTACAACAACTACCGATAAATATGTAGGTCACAAACAATATTAACATGATTAACAGTATTAACTCCCATAACTGTATTACAGTGTGTTAATAACTTCCTACAACAACTACCGATAAATATGTAGGTCGCGAACAGTATTAACATAATTAACAGTATTAACTCTCGTAATTGTATTACATTGTGTGTTAATAATTTCCTACAACAACTACCGATAAATATGTAGTTCACGAACAGTATTAACATGATTAACAGTATTAACTCTCGTAACTGTATTACAGTGTGTTAATAAGTTCCTACAACAACTACCGATAAATATGTAGTTCGCGAACAGTATTAACATGGTTAACAGTATTAACTCTCGTAACTGTATTACATAGTGTGTGTTAATAACTTCCTACAACAACTACCGATAAATATGTAGGTCGCGAACAATATTAACATGATTAATATTGACATTAATTAATATTAACATGACAACAGTATTAACTCTCGTAACTGTATTACAGTGTGTGTTAATAATTCAAATTCAAATTCAAAATCATCTTTATTGACATAAACGTAAAAATCCATACAGCCAATAGTGTCAGTTACAGCTAAATATAAAACCAAATATTATACCAAACTATTGAATAACAAATATATGCAATCCGTTTGATACAAAATTATATAGTTTTAGTAACAGTAATTAAAATTAAAAAGTTTAAAATGTAAGGATTAAAGGAGCTGCTTAGGATACTCTGTTTATTACATAATTATTGTTGTTATTGAGGCTGTTTCTTTATAGATCATCCAGTGAATATAAGGCTCTCTCTGTAAGGAATTCTTTTAATTTAAATTTAAACTTTACATTGCTTTCAATATTTGTGATGCATTTTGGAATTTTACTTAAGTATTTAGCCCCTATGTAGGAGGGTTTTTTTTTTTTTAATTGAATTTTATGATAGGGAATTGATATTTGATTTTTTTGTCTAGTATCATATGAGTGGACATTACTCTGAAGTTGAAATTCTTCCATGTGTGTTCTCACATAATAAATGCACTCAAAGATGTATAAGCCAAATATTGTAATAATGTTCAGTTTTTTAAAATATTCTTTTACAGAGTCTGTTTGTTCAAGTTTTAAAATAATTCTGATGGCCTTTTTTTGTAGGCCTAATATTTTATTTAAATTATTCTTTGATGTTGCTCCATAGACACAAATAGCATAGGCTATATGTGAGTGAATATGAGCAAAGTATATAGTTTTTAAGACCTCTATACTACAGAAAAAACTCATTCTCTTCAGGGCATAAAGGCCAGAGTTGATTTTATTGCTTATACCAGCGATATGAATGTCCCAACTGAGATTTGTGTCAATTAGTAGTCCAAGAAATTTTGTTTCACTAATTTGGTCAATTTCCATATGATCAATTTTAATAATTAAGTTTTCATCCTTAGTTTTGTTTTGTTTTGTTTTAAAAACCATAAAATTAGTTTTATTGATATTAAGTTTTAAATTATTATCTATAAAAAACTGCTTCAGCTTTGCTAGATTTTCACAAGCCTTAAATTCTAGCTCTTTTATTGTATTTGTTGTGGTAATGAGATTAACATCATCGGCGTATAAACAAATTTGATTATCATTGCTATTGATGTGTTCAATTATGTTCGGTAGTACGCTCAAGTAGCAGATAAATAGTAGTGGCCCAAGTATTGAGCCCTGTGGTACACCACATCTGACTCTACGGGTTGAAGAATTGTATTTGCATATTTTATTTTTTGAAACATGTGTAATCTCTACATACTGCCATCTATTATCCAAATATGATTTCATCCATTTTAAGCAAATGCCTTTTATGCCAAATTTTAATAATTTATCCAATAGTAATTCATGAGACAGACTGTCGAACGCCATCGACAAATCCATAAACACACCGGCCACTTTTTTTTTATTATTTATAGAGTCTATAACAGCTTCAACGAATTTAATTAAGGCTGTAACAGTAGATTTTCCTTTTCGGAATCCATATTGTTCCTTATCTAGAAGTTTGTTTTTTTCTAAATATTCTGTTAGCCTGAGGTACATGGCTTTTTCATAAATTTTCGATATTGATGGCAATATTGATATAGGACGGTAGTTCTTGACATTTGTTTGTTCATTTTTTTTATAAACTGGGATGACTTTTGAAACTTTAAGTTTGTCTGGAAATATGCCCGATACAAAAGAAGAATTTATCAGATGTAATAACGGTTTTACTAGGGATAGTTTAACAAATTTGATAAGCTTTATTGAGATTTCATCATATCCACTAGATGACTTACATTTCAATCAATCAATTATTCTAAGCAGCTCGTCTTTATTAACAGGTAAGCATTTGAAATTGTTTTCCAAGTTCAATATAAAATTAGACTGATCTGTAGCATCAACTATATTATTAATTAATGGTGCAGAATTGTTAATAGTATCATTCACCTTATTTGTAAAATAATCATTAAATATGTTACATATTTGTAAAGGATTGGAGATCGGTCCATCATCACCCATCAGTGATATATTTTTACTAATTACTTTTTTATTATTCATTGTTTCTCAGTTAATTATTTCCCATGTTGTTTTGATAACATTGTCCGAATTCTTTATTTTATGGTCAAAGTAAGATTTTTTAGTATTAATAAGGTTTGCTTTGTATTCATTATATTTTTGTCTTACAATATTTTTTAATTTGTCACTTTTTGTTGATTGAGATAGCTTTTTCAGATAGACGATATCATTGTGGTTGTCTTTAATTTCCTTAGTAATACATTCATTATTGATTTTATTTTTTTTCTTTGAAACAATTGGGAATGAGGTGTCAAAGTTATACTTTAAGATTTGAAAAAAAATTTCATACTTTTCACCAACAGGCGCTTGAAAGACAGTACTCCAATCCTCTCTATCAAGCAATTCTTTAAACAATCTATTGTTTTCTCTAGAGAATTTTCTACCAGTATAAGATATGCTCTTAGATAATTCATTTTCTGGGCAACTAGTCAAAACATCACAGATCTGGCCATCATGATCTGATAGGGCAGTGATAATACCTTCTGTACTCAGGCGTGTACATTCTATGTTAGTGATAAAATTATCAAGACACGACTCTGAAGTTGAAGTGACCCTTGTGGGAAAATCAATTAAATATTGCATGCCATGAGACAACAAAATTGACTTAAGCTCATTTGTTTCTTTAGAATTAACTAACATATTAATATTGATGTCCCCTACTAATATTACATACTTTTCTTTTACTGTGAGGACGGTTATTAGTTCATCAATCCTACTTAAGAATTCGCTATTTTTAAAACTTGGTTTCCTGTAAATGCCTGCAACTAATATAGATTTTTTATTTATTCTGAATTTAGATACACAACTTTCAAATAATTTGTCCTCACATAGCCTATCTATTTTATATGAATTAATTTTCTTTCCTTTTATCCCTTCTTTAGCTAAAATTATTACACCTCCACCTTTGGTGTTGGTGCGAGAAAATTGTGATATTGTTTTGTATTTATCTAAATGAAATCGATTTAGTTCAAGATCCGTCATATTATGCTCTGTAAGCACAACGACATCCGGTTCAATCTCGGCTAGGGTTATTTCTAATGGTTCTATACGTGATTTTAAATCTTGAATATTTTGGTGGAAAAATCTAAATTTATTACTGAATGAACTGTGATGACCAGGATTTTGATTGGAATTTCTCAACATGGTATTAGAAATTCTCTCAACTGGTAGTTTAAAGGAGTTAACATTATATTATTATTATCTAGGCTTGTTGAACTGTTTGGAATGTCTGTGGAATGCAATTCTACACCAACCGTCATTGAATCATCGCAGACACCCGGAGTTGATAGTGTTGATGTTACCTTACTATATGTCTTACATTCATTGATCACATCTGTAAGTCGATTGACGAATGCTTGATGAGAGAGTCCATTTCTCAGCCCTCCTCTGGAAGACTGCTCGTTATCCGTTATAACACAAACTGTGGCCCCTGTGTTCTGTTGGAATTCCACAATATTGATTGCAAACTCTTCAGGGTCAATTTTGTCTCGAATGCAGCCCATTGGAGAACAGATCAACACTGCCAATGCCTTTTCTTTGAAGTCTTGGGTAAGCTGTTTAAAGGCATCCCTGTAATCCTCCTTAGTTGGTTTGTCATAGTAGTGAGTCTTAGTTACTAGTCCATACACTGTAGCCCCATTCTGTGTCTTCTGACAAGTCAATTTATCCATTACATAGTCGGATGGCTGAGGCTTACCAAATTTCTTTTTAAATGAGACCGCTACTCCAGCGGACATGTTCCTGCTGTGGTTAAGATCACTGGAAATTGCATGCGCAAATGCCACCGTTGTGTTGTTCTGAAAACTATCTATAAACATATTTATGTCAGATTTAAATATAGAGATGTCACTTTCTTGTAGTTGTATTGAGTATCTTGATTCATTTAGTGAAGAGTTATATGTTTTGTTTATATTTTGAATTATAGTATTTGCTAGTAGTGAACAAAAACTGGCTTTTCCTTTCTTATTGAGATGAAGACCATGTCGGGTATGATCCGATCCAAGAAACTTTACTTTCTGAATTGGTAACACATTTAGATGGGTCTTCGCGAACTTACAAATAGTTGAATTCCTAACCTTATTTACTTCCTTTATCTTTTGGTTTAGCAAAGGATTATCAAAACGAAAAGGTATACTTGGGATGATGACATTTGTTTTATTAATAATGGGTTCGATGGTATTGAATAGATCCTCAGTGATAGCTTTTGGATCTTGAATATATTTTGTCATTGGTACCACCAATGATGATAACATAATCTTTTTCGTTAAAGTCTTGTGTTAATCTACACACATCTTGCACCACATCTCCCAGAGAAGCATTTGGTTTAAAAATTGAAACCACCTCACACTTTTCTCCCAACTGCTCCTGAAGGAGTCGTCATCCCCGTCCATGGCTATCTGCTAAAAGAATCACTCTATGCTCCTTGTTTCTTTTTTCTCTCCTTTTACTTGTATTTGAACATTTTGTTTTAGGGCTATTTTTTCTATAAACATTTCTGTTTGTTGGTGTAGTAGTGTATTTGAAGCTCACTTGAGTTGCAATTATTCACGAGGCAATCCTTTTCATCTATTGTTTGTAAAACACTAAAATAATTATTCGTTTCAAGACCATGATTTTGAGGCAGATTTACATTTGTTTTTTGCCTATAGTTATATCCAACTTGTGTCCAAAATTCCGTCTTTTGTTGATTTATTTTACCTACTACAACATTAGTATCATCCACATAACATTGGATAACTTCCTACAACAACTACCGATAAATATGTAGGTCGCGAACAATATTAACATGATTAATAGTATTAACTCTCGTAACTGTATTACAGTGTGTGTTAATAACTTCCTACAACATCTACCGATAAATATGTAGGTCGCGAACAGTATTAACATGATTAACAGTATTAACTCTCGTAACTGTATTACATTGTGTGTTAATAACTTTCTACAACAACTACCGATAAATAAGTAGGTCGCGAACAATATTAACATGATTAACAGTATTAACTCTCGTAACTGTATTACAGTGTGTGTTAATAAGTTCCTACAACAACTACCGATAAATATGTAGGTCGCGAACAATATTAACATGATTAACAGTATTAACTCTCGTAACTGTATTACATTGTGTGTTAATAACTTTCTACAACAACTACCGATAAATATGTAGGTCGCGAACAATATTAACATGATTAACAGTATTAACTCCTGAAACTGTATTACAGTGTGTTAATAACTTCCTACAACAACTACCGATAAATATGTAGTTCGCGAACAGTATTGACATGATAAACAAATTTAACTCCCGTAAGTGCTATATTGCAGTGTATGTTAATTACCTACTAGACCTAACCTATTATAGTGGATCAAGGTTTCTAAACATTGAAGATTGAGTAGTTCATGTGTTTGATGGATAGTGGATCAAGGTTTCTAAACATTGAAAGTTTAATAGTTCATGTGTTTGATGGATATAGTGGATCAAGGTTTCTAAACATTGAAGATTGAGTAGTTCATGTGTTTGATGGATATAGTGGATCAAGGTTTCTAAACATTGAATAATGAGTAGTTCATGTGTTTTATGGATATAGTGGATCAAGGTTTCTAAACATTGAAGTCTGAATAGTTCATATGTTTGATGGATAGTGGATCAAGGTTTATTAACATTGAAGGTTGAGTAGTTCATGTGTTGATGGATAGTGGATCAAGGTTTATAATCATTGAAGGTTTAGTATTTCATGTGTTTGATGGATAGTGGATCAATGTTTATAAACAATGAAGGCATAATAGTTCATGTGTTTGATGGATAGTGGATCAAGGTTTCTAGACATTGAAGGTTGAGTAGTACATGTGTTTGATAGATAGTGGATCAGGGTTTTTAAACATTGAAGTGTAAATAGTTCATGTGTTTGATGGATAGTGGATCAAGGTTTATAACCGTTGAAGGTTTAGTATTTCATGTGTTTGATGGATAATGGATCAAGGTTTCTAAACATTGAAGGTTGAGTAGTTCATGTGTTTGATGGATAGTGGATCAAGATTTAAAAACATTGAAGGTTAAGTAGTTCATGTGTTTGATGAATAGTGGATCAAGGTTTATAAACATTGAAGGTTGAGTAGTTCATGTGTTTGATGGATAGTGGATCAATGTTTATAAACATTGAAGGCTAAATAGTTCATGAGTTTGATGGATAGTGCATCAAGGTTTCTAACCATTGAAGGTTGAGTAGTACATGTGTTTGATGGATAGTGGATCAGGGTTTATAAACATTGAAGTTTGAGTAGTTCATGTGTTTGATGGATAGTGGATCAAGGTTTATAATCATTGAAGGTTTAATATTTCATGTGTTTGATGGATAGTGGATCACGGTTTATAAACATTGAAGGTTAAGTGGTTCATGTGTTTGATGAATAGTGGATCAAGGATAACATTGAAGGTTGAGTAGTTCATGTGTTTGATGGATAGTGGATCAAGGTTTATAAACATAGAAAGTTAAGTAGTTCATCTGTTTGATGGATAATGGATCAAGGTTTATAAACTTTGAAGATTAATTAGTTCATGTGTTTGATGGATATAGTGGATCAAGGTTTATAAACATTAAAGATTTAGAAGTTCATGTGTTCGATGGATAGTGGATCATGGTTTATAAAATTTGAAGTTTAAGTAGTTCATTTGTTTGATGGATAGTAGATCATGGTTTATAAAATTTGAAGTTTAAGTACCGGTAGTTCATGTGTTTGATGGATATAGTCGATCAAGGTTTATAATCATTGAAGGTTGAGTAGTTTATGTGTTTGATGGATAGTGGATCTAGGTTTATAAATATTGAAGGTTGAGTAGTTAATGTGTTTGATGAATAGTGGATCAAGTTTTTTAAACAGTGAAGGTTGAGTAGTTCATGTGTTTGATGGATAGTGGATCATTGTTTATAAACATTTAAGGCATAATAGTTCATGTGTTTGATGAATAGTGGATCAAGTTTTCTAAACATTGAAGGTTGAGTAGTTCATGTGTTTGATGGATGTTAGATCAATGTTTATAAACATTTAAGGCATAATAGTTCATGTGTTTGATGGATAGTGGATCAGGGTTTATAAAAATTGAAGTTTAAGTAGTTGATGTGTTTGATGGATAGTGGATCAAGGTTTATAACCATTGAAGGTTTAGTATTTCATGTGTTTGATGGATAGTGGATCAAGGTTTATAAACATTGAAGGTTGAGTAGTTCATGTGTTTGATGAATAGTGGATTAAGGTTTCTAAACATTGAAGGTTGAGTAGATCATGTGTTTGATGGATAGTGGATCAAGGTTTATAAACATTGAAAGTTAAGTAGTTCATGTATTTGATGGATAGTGGATTAAGGTTTATAAACTTTGAAGGTTAAATAGTTCATGTGTTTGATGGATAGTGGATCAAGTTTTCTAAACATTGAAGTCTGAATAGTTAATGTGTTTTATAGATAGTGGATCAATGTTTATAAACATTGAAGGTTAAGTAGTTCATGAGTTGATGGATAGTGGATCAAGGTTTATAAACATTGAAGGTTGAGTAGTTCATGTGTTTAATGGATAGTGGATCAATGTTTCTAAACATTGAAGGTTGAGTAGTTCATGTGTTTGATGGATAGTGGATCAAGGTTTATAATAATTGAAGGTTTAGTATTTCATGTGTTTGATGAATAGTGGATCACGGTTTATAAACATTGAAGGTTGAGTGGTTCATGTGTTTGATGAATAGTGGATCAAGGATAACATTGAAGGTTGAGTAGTTCATGTGTTTGATGGATAGTGGTTTAAGGTTTATAAACATAGAAAGTTAAGTAGTTCATCTGTTTGATGGATAATGGATCAAGGTTTATAAACTTTGAAGATTAATTAGTTCATGTGTTTGATGGATATAGTGGATCAAGGTTTATAAACATTAAAGATTTAGTACTTCATGTGTTCGATGGATAGTGGATCATGGTTTATAAAATTTGAAGTTTAAGTAGTTCATTTGTTTGATGGATAGTAGATCATGGTATATAAAATTTGAAGTTTAAGTACCGGTAGTTCATGTGTTTGATGGATATAGTCGATCAAGGTTTATAATCATTGAAGGTTGAGTAGTTTATGTGTTTGATGGATAGTGGATCTAGGTTTATAAATATTGAAGGTTGAGTAGTTAATGTGTTTGATGAATAGTGGATCAAGTTTTCTAAACAGTGAAGGTTGAGTAGTACATGTGTTTGGTGGATAGTGGATCAGGGTTTATAAAAATTTAAGTTTAAGTAGTTGATGTGTTTGATGGATAGTGGATCAAGGTTTATAACCATTGAAGGTTTAGTATTTCATGTGTTTGATGTATAGTGGATCAAGGTTTATAAACATTGAAGGTTGAGTAGTTCATGTGTTTGATGAATAGTGGATTAAGGTTTCTAAACATTGAAGGTTCAGTAGATCATGTGTTTGATGGATAGTGGATCAAGGTTTATAAACATTGAAAGTTAAGTAGTTCATGTATTTGATGGATAGTGGATTAAGGTTTATAAACTTTGAAGGTTGAATAGTTCATGTGTTTGATGGATAGTGGATCAAGTTTTCTAAACATTTCGTCTGAATAGTTAATTTGTTTTATAGATAGTGGATCAATGTTTATAAACATTGAAGGTTGAGTAGTTCATCAGTTGATGGATAGTGGATCAAGGTTTATAAACATTGAAGGTTGAGTAGTTCATGTGTTTGATGGATAGTGGATCAATGTTTCTAAACATTGAAGGTTGAGTAGTTCATATGTTTGATGGATAGTGGATCAATGTTTCTAAACATTGAAGGTTGAGTAGTTCATGTGTTTGATGGATAGTGGATCAAGGTTTATAATCATTGAAGGTTTAGTATTTCATGTGTTTGATGGATAGTGGATCACGGTTTATAAACGTTGAAGGTTGAGTGGTTCATGTGTTTGATGAATAGTGGATCAAGGATAACATTGAAGGTTGAGTAGTTCATGTGTTTGATGGATAGTGGTTTAAGGTTTATAAACATAGAAAGTTAAGTAGTTCATCTGTTTGATGGATAATGGATCAAGGTTTATAAACTTTGAAGATTAATTAGTTCATGTGTTTGATGGATAGTGGATCAAGGTTTATAAACATTGAAAGTTAAGTAGTTCATGTATTTGATGGATAGTGGATTAAGGTTTATAAACTTTGAAGGTTGAATAGTTCATGTGTTTGATGGATAGTGGATCAAGTTTTCTAAACATTGAAGTCTGAATAGTTAATGTGTTTTATAGATAGTGGATCAATGTTTATAAACATTGAAGGTTGAGTAGTTCATCAGTTGATGGATAGTGGATCAAGGTTTATAAACATTGAAGGTTGAGTAGTTCATGTGTTTGATGGATAGTGGATCAATGTTTCTAAACATTGAAGGTTGAGTAGTTCATGTGTTTGATGGATAGTGGATCAATGTTTCTAAACATTGAAGGTTGAGTAGTTCATGTGTTTGATGGATAGTGGATCAAGGTTTATAATCATTGAAGGTTTAGTATTTCATGTGTTTGATGGATAGTGGATCACGGTTTAAAAACGTTGAAGGTTGAGTGGTTCATGTGTTTGATGAATAGTGGATCAAGGATAACATTGAAGGTTGAGTAGTTCATGTGTTTGATGGATAGTGGTTTAAGGTTTATAAACATAGAAAGTTAAGTAGTTCATCTGTTTGATGGATAATGGATCAAGGTTTATAAACTTTGAAGATTAATTAGTTCATGTGTTTGATGGATATAGTCGATCAAGGTTTATAATCATTGAAGGTTGAGTAGTTTATGTGTTTGATGGATAGTGGATCATGGTTTATAAAATTTGAAGTTAAAGTAGTTCATTTGTTTGATGGATAGTAGATCATGGTTTATAAAATTTGAAGTTTAAGTACCGGTAGTTCATGTGTTTGATGGATATAGTCGATCAAGGTTTATAATCATGGAAGGTTGAGTAGTTTATGTGTTTGATGGATAGTGGATCTAGGTTTATAAATATTGAAGGTTGAGTAGTTAATGTGTTTGATGAATAGTGGATCAAGTTATCTAAACAGTGAAGGTTGAGTAGTTCATGTGTTTGATGGATAGTGGATCAATTTTTATAAACATTTAAGGCATAATAGTTCATGTGTTTGATGAATAGTGGATCAAGTTTTCTAAACATTGAAGGTTGAGTAGTTCATGTGTTTGATGGATGTTGGATCAATGTTTATAAACATTTAAGGCATAATAGTTCATGTGTTTGATGGATAGTTGATCAAGGTTTCTAGACATTGAAGGTTGAGTAGTACATGTGTTTGGTGGATAGTGGATCAGGGTTTATAAAAATTGAAGTTTAAGTAGTTGATGTGTTTGATGGATAGTGGATCAAGGTTTATAACCATTGAAGGTTTAGTATTTCATGTGTTTGATGGATAGTGGATCAAGGTTTATAAACATTGAAGGTTGAGTAGTTCATGTGTTTGATTAATAGTGGATTAAGGTTTCTAAACATTGAAGGTTGAGTAGATCATGTGTTTGATGGATAGTGGATCAAGTTTTCTAAACATTGAAGTCTGAATAGTTAATGTGTTTTATAGATAGTGGATCAATGTTTATAAACATTGAAGGTTGAGTAGTTCATAAGTTGATGGATAGTGGATCAAGGTTTATAAACATTGAAGGTTGAGTAGTTCATGTGTTTGATGGATAGTGGATCAATGTTTCTAAACATTGAAGGTTGAGTAGTTCATGTGTTTGATGGATAGTGGATCAATGTTTCTAAACATTGAAGGTTGAGTAGTTCATGTGTTTGATGGATAGTGGATCAATGTTTCTAAACATTGAAGGTTGAGTATTTCATGTGTTCGATGGATATCAGTTGTTAATTTAAAAAGTTTTAAGAAGGTTATGTTCTTAACATTTACTGTAATAACTATTTATAAAGGGTAGATGGTTTATACTTATCCGATTGCATGATAGATCTTGCATAATATCGGATATAAACTATATTTATCGCATATTTTCTAAATAATTGGTGAATTTAGTAAAGTAAATAAATGATTCCTAATAATATGATTCAATAGGTTCCCGTTGATTTAAGATAAACTTAACCAAGGCGAAAAATCAAAGTTTTATAAGTTCAAAGATTCAAAAGCGTTCATTTAAATTACATTATGTGTATTTTAACTGATATATTCTGTTTGACTTTCAAATTAGTAGTTTAAATTCGTATAATAATAACTATTCGGAATTAAAATGAAGGTCACAACATTATAAAAATATCATATTTATTTTAAGCTTCTCATTAAGTCAACCATATCTTTAAATTATGTTGTCTTTAGGTACTATTTATCAATAATATGAATTTTTGTTTAAATTAAATCCTAATATGTAATGTTATTACTATAATAAAAGTATGTGACGTATTCATTATACATTTCACAAGCACGTTACCTTTGTAGTTATTTATTGGGACCTTTCATAATAATATTGGAACTAACGCCAAGACCTCTAGGTGTATATTAATATGCTGTGCGTAAAGTCGGCATGTATGGTTTTATCACTGAAATGGCGGATGGAGATTGTTAGTGGATATTTCCTAGCGAAATAACATATCTCATATATACCGCAAATGATATTCTTCTGTGTTGTACAAATATTTGTGTAGGAGCGATGAAAATGAGAAGGACGTTGAAAATGGGTCATCATCGTGACAGTGTGACTTGTCAACATTCAACAGTGAGGAAGGCTGCCTGATTGAGATAATTGGTGTCAGATATACATATATATATATATATATATATATATATATATATATATATATCTGACACATATATATCTGATATATATATATTTATGGAAGTGAAACGTGTCCCATTACCCCACAGGTTTCCAGCCGGAATCACCACGACCCGTGTACCTATTTAGTATTCGCTTAATTTAAGACTAACGTTAAGAGCCTAATCTTTAGATGGTTGTTTCCTAACCTTCCAAATGACCACCAGAAAGTCGATAGCCGTACAATATAATACAGTAGTATACAATCATTTGTATAGCCGTCATAGGGCTTAAACATGCTGCTCTACGTTAACCGTACGATTCTTGTTTACCATCAAAATGACTTAAGTAGAGTTAACATTGCATAATGACTAGAGTGACGATCCAATGGATCATTAGTTGTTATTTTGAGTTCCTCATTAAAATCGAGTACAACAATAAATATACTATTTTATAAAGCTACTTTTAAGTATTTACATGTCATTCGAATTATTTAATTAAATATGTAACATTTTGTTTAGTTATTTTTTTCTTTAATTTGTTTCTTGAATATTGTATATTTTATTTAAAAGTAATATAGGTGATGCTTAAATAACACAATGTCCATAATTGTCACTTGGACGCAAAAATGCAGTGCCAGTAAACGTATTATAACAATATTGGCCTAATTATACTGTATTTGTAACGAGACATTAAGAATTGTGTTAGACTTAAGAAAAACGTACACACAAACAATAATACAAACAATTTTTCACCGTATTCAGATTAAATATAAAATTAAAAGAAAAGCAAGCTAGAGTTCATATCTTAAACCGAAAAAGCTAGTTGCTAACCGGATGTCCTACGAGTTAGTATCATGAGCCGACAATGCTAGTTACACACCGGATGTCCTACGAGTTAATATCTTGAACCGACAATACTAGTTACACACCGGATGTCCTACGAGTTAATATCTTCAACCGACAATGCTAATTACACACCGGATGTCCTACGAGTTAATATTTTGAACCGACAGTGCTAGTTACACACCGAATGTCCTACGAGTAATATCTTCAACTGACAATGCTAATTACACACCGGATGTCCTATGAGTTAATATCTTCAACCGACAATGCTAGTTACACACCGGATATCGTACGAGTTAATATCTTCAACCGACAATGCTAGTTACATACCGGCTGTCCTACAAGTTAATATATTGAACCGACAATGCTAGTTACACACCGGATGTCCTACGAGTTTATATCTTCAAACGACAATGCTAGTTACATACCGTATGTTCTACAAGTTAATATCTTCAACTGACAATGCTAGTTACGTACCGGATGTTCTACGAGTTAATATATTCCACCAACAATGCTAGTTACATACCAGATGTCCTACAAGTTAATATCTTCAACCGACAATGCTAGTTACATACCGGATGTCCTACAAGTTAATATCTTCAACTGACAATGCTAGTTACACACCGGATGTCCTACGAGTTAATATCTTCAACCGACAATGCTAGTTACATACCGGATGTCCTACTAGTTAATATCCTCAACCGACAATGCTAGTTACACACCGGATGTCCTACGAGTTAATATCTTCAACTGTCAATGCTAGTTACACACCGGATGTCATACGAGTTAATATCTTGAACCAACAATGCTAGTTATACACCGGATATCCTACGAAGAGGTTTAAACTTTAAATTCTATATCGTTTTCCATTTATTCATTGATCATTTTGGAAAACTGCACATTTTCTTATAGAGGTTGTAAAATTATTCTGTAAAAATGTCATATATCTTACATTATTGCTGACTGGATGGTGGCATATTGAAATGCGGTTCTTTTAAAAAGAAACTGCAGATTTTTATATGTAAATTATTTTTACTATTACATTACGATCTGACAAAAAAAAATCTGACTCTGCATCCAAATAAGTAAACTAGGATACAGCCTATTTAAGAACCTAAAGCTTCTATAATATTGCTGGAGGGAATAGCCTGCGCACAAAAAATTTCTTTTTGTTCAACATTACGTGAACTTAAATTTCAGTAAAAATTTACAAGATCAACTTAGGTTAGTGTTTTAATTGTTCAATTAATACTGGTAAACAAAAACAGTTGTTTAACAATGAGCGTTAAAACTGTAACGCAGTGAAAGCATGTAGTGCTAATTTATTGAAAGTACTATTTGAGAAAGACAATTGGTAAATTTTCCAATATGCATAAATGTTTTCCTCTATAAATGTTAGAGGAATAACATTTTCACAGCATAGTTCTAAAATCCATTAAAAATAAGTACGTATGGGTAAACATTACAAAATAAAACGTTTTAAGCCTCTTTATGGCGCGCCCTGTATGTCAATTATAAAGGTAATTTTTGGGCCCAAAAATGTATTTTATACATTTACGTGAGTAATACTTTAGGAATACGTTTATTTTAACAGCAAATAAGTAAAAAGTAAACTGAATATTTGGTTTTATAGTGACTTATTGTTGATCTGATTAACATGATTTGTAGAAGGAATACCGATATTGTATCTTATAGGTACACTTAAAAGGGATTTTTCGATATTTTATTTGTAAAGTACATATAAAGGGGTCCTTAAAATGTCCCTATAACACCTCCCTTAAATTATTTGGCATTAGTTTAACATTAATGAAATATAAATAAAACATCTTTAAATGGGTTTAGTTACTTTTAATGGTGTACACAATACGCTTAGCCTTCAAGTACCAAGTTACAGACTGAAGGCAACAAAGGCAAAGGTGTCACGATCACCTTAAGGCACTCCTAAATAATAATAATAATAGGTTCGTTTTATCAACATTTTACAATCAAAAGACTTTATGAATTAGTTTTTTTTTAAATATTTAAAATGATGATGAACATACAATTTCATTTTATACACGTCACATAAATGATTAATATTAGTCAGGTTAAGTCTTTCCGATAAAAAAAGTAAAGAATCAGGAATGCCACCTAACATTTAGATATCGAATATATTAAATATCTATTGATCTACAGTTCGGTAGTTACTAAACAATAACTGATATATTCGTAACGAAATATTGACAGATAAAAATGAATGAATCTGTTATGTTTCTCCTTAGTTAAACTATTTTATCCCCTTTGTCAAAGTCGTGTTTACTTAAATTCACAGAGGATAAAAAGACCCTTTATATCTCACTGGAACTCAGTTCGCTCAAGATAGTGTTACAATGAATATTTAAACTAAATCACTGCTTATTCAAATGTTTATATTCCATTTAGATTTTCACTCAACTAACTTTTAACCATTCACTAAGTGTTGTTTGTAATGTATTAAAAACACTCCAATTATTTTTTATTGTTTTAGCTTTATGGAGCAAGATAATTTAATTCATCTCCTAACACAATCCTGATAAGAAATCATCTTTATACATCAAAACTTCTTTTTTTTCTTTTGAAAATAAATTAGTAATTACATTGAGTACATTTTATTTATATGCAGCTATCTCATCTTGTACTCTTTTAAAATATCATCCCAATACTGCAGTTTATTTATTACCCTATAACATTTGAAGACGTGCGTTTATTTAGGCTTATTATGAAATATATTACACTATGGTAGAGAATTAGTTAGGCTTACTAGTCACTTAAATATCAATACCACCATGCGTGCATGGGTGGGCGGGTGGGTGAATACCACTGTACGTGTATGGGTGGGTGGGTCAATACCACTGTACGTGAATGGGTGGGTGGGTCAATACCACTGTATGTGTATGGGTGGGTGGGTGGGTGAATACCACTGTACGTGCATGGGTGGGCGGGTGGGTGAATACCACTGTACGTGTATGGGTGGGTGGGTCAATACCACTGTACGTGAATGGGTGGGTGGGTCAATACCACTGTATGTGTATGGGAAGTCGGATTATTTTGGCCAACTTATAAAACGAAGACAAAAACATTCTTTGTCTCACATAATACGAGGGCGGTTCAATAAGTCCTTAGAATAAGATAGAAAAAGACATTTTTTCGTGTAAACTATTGTTTATTTCTCAACATAATCTCCTTTTAGCTCTATACACTTCATTAGGCATTTCTCTAACATGGATAAGCCATTTAAAAAGTAGGATTTTGGCAATTCCTCAAAATAGGCATCCGTTTGGGCAATCACTTCTTCGTTTGACATAAAACTTTGTCCACCGAGCCATTTTTTCAAGTTTGGAAATAAGAAAAAGTCACTGGGGGCTAAATCTGGTGAATAAGGTGGTTGTGGTAACAACTCGTACTTTAATTCCATTATTTTTGCCATGGCAACTGCGCAGGTGTGTACACGTGCATTGTCTTGATGCAGAAGAACTTTTTTCTTTTTCAAGTGCGGACGTTTTGTCTTGATTTCTTCATTTAGTCGGTCCAATAACGATGCATAATATTCTCCAGTTATCGTTTTTCCCTTTTCCAAGTAATCAATGCAGATTACTACTTTTGCATCCCAAAAAAAAAAAAAAAAAAAAAAAACCGGCGAATTTCACTATCTTTGCCTTCTTTGGAGCCCGTTCGTCATCAAAACCCCACTGTTTCGACTGTTCCTTTGACTCTGGAGTGTAGTGGTGGATCCATGTTTCATCTACAGTTATGTATCGACGCAGAAACTCACCATGATTGCGACGTAATACTGTCAAGACAGCCTTAGAATCAACCACACGAATGCGTTTATTCTCCTCTGTGAGCAAGCGCGGCACCCTTCTTGCAGAGAGCTTTTTCACATTTAATTTTTCATGCAAAATTGTGAACACTGTGCCTTGTGATATGCCTGTAGCTTCAACTATTTCACGCACTTTGATTCGCCGATCACTCAAAACCATATCGTGGATTTTGTCAACCATTTCTGGGGTTGTCACTTCCACTGGGCGCTCTGAACGATGTTCATCTTTTGTGGATGTACGGCCACGTTTAAACTCGTTTACCCAGTTATAAACAGTTGCCAACACAGGAGCAGATGTACCATGAACAGCATCCAACTCAACTTTGATTTCCTTCGGTGTTAAGCCTTTCAAATGAAAGTGTTTAATCACAGCACGAAACTCACTTGTGTCCATCATTCTAAATAAACAAACCTTTCCTGATTCAATCAACGACAACAATGAAATCAGCTGATGAAATCAACTGAAACTTTCACAGTTGTCAAGCAACAGATGATAGTAAATAAAAATAAAACAATATTGATACTTTTTGCGACTTATCTTGTATTTTCTAAGGACTTATTGAACCACCCTCGTATCAAAACACTGTTGTAAATATGTGCACCTGTTGAGTGAGGAAAATCTAGTAAACGAGCAGAATATTATAAATAAAATAAGATAAAAGATTTTGCCTCAACGTAAAATTGGTAAATACTTGGCAACTTTTTATATAGAGGCTTTTCACTGGCACAGCCTTTTCAGTGCGCAACTTCTCCCCCCCCCCCATAAATTATATCATGGCTCACCTAACATATAGTACATATGCTATTTGAGAATGATAACATCTTAGTTAGGAAAAGTTTGATACATGGAAAAATCGTTGTTTGAATTGTGATATTAAATCTTAAACTAATTAAGCACTTACCTGAACTATGTTCGTACAAAACGATTAAGTATATTGAACCTATATTCTAATTTGTAAATGGTACTTCACACAGCAAAAAATGAGTAGGAAACAAAATTAAAATAAATTAAGCATTATGTCCATAAAATAACTTAAATATTGTTTAAAGTGTTGATATTTAAGGATCCTTGTTTAGTAACAAAACTAAATGTTGTGTTTGTCTTTCGTTGTATCACAGACTGCACATCATGGCATTCACTGGGAATGTTTTGGGTTTTGTTTGCATGTTACGATTAAACATGAATCAACAGATATTTGGGTTACGTTGTGTTTGTCTTTCGTTGCATCATAGACTCCACATCATGGCATTCACTGGCAAGGTTTTGGGTTTTGTTTGCATGTTACGATTAAACATGAATCAACAGATATTTGGGTTACGTTGTGTTTGTCTTTCGTTGCATCATAGACTCCACATCATGGCATTCACTGGCAAGGTTTTGGGTTTTGTTTGCATGTTACGATTAAACATGAATCAACAGATATTTGGGTTACGTTGTGTTTGTCTTTCGTTGCATCATAGACTGCACATCATGGCATTCACTGGGAATGTTTTGGGTTTTGTTTGCATGTTACGATTAAACATGAATCAACAGATATTTGGGTTACGTTGTGTTTGTCTTTCGTTGCATCATAGACTGCACATCATGGCATTCACTGGGAAGGTTTTAGGTCTTGTTTGCATGTTACGGTTAAACATGAATCCAACAGATATTTGGGTTACGTTGTGTTTGTCTTTCGATGCATCACATACTGCACATCATGGCATTCACTGGGAAGGTTTTAGGTCTTGTTTGCATGTTACGATTAAACATGAATCAACAGATATTTGGGTTACGTTGTGTTTGTCTTTCGTTGCATCATAGACTCCACATCATGGCATTCACTGGGAAGGTTTTGGGTTTTGTTTGCACGTTACGGTTAAACATGAATCAACAGATATTTGGGTTACGTTGACGATGTGATTATGTTGAAAGTTGTATTGTTTCTTTCTTACCTGCATCTGCAAAGGACGCTCCGATGCACACTTAAGAGAACACTCTCAAGTGACCTTTTTAAACAATTACTTATGCAGAAGACATATAGTATGGCTACTTAACACTATAACACTTTATTTCCCTAAAGTAACAATATTTGCTCTCATACCAGAGTTAAATTAAAACAATCACATATTAAGAGATTCATCCGTTTTTTTCAACTCAATACTTAATATTTATATTTATTTAGTAATTATACAATAGTCATAACGGATAGTAGATATATTTTAATAAGTTGGACTTAATATAAACTTTGTTACAACAAGAGACAAGGTGGTGAGGTGATAGTCAAGTTTAATATTAGTTTTCAGATCACATAAAAACATTCAATTTAGTTATAGAACTTTTGAGTTCTTCAAATATTTTTATACTTTTGTAACAACTTGGTTAAAGTGGTAAAAGTTTAATGGATTTTATAAAAGTTGTAACAGAGTTTGTGTTGAAGTTTCATAGTTTACAACATAGTACTAGATAAAGATATTTATATTAGGAATGTTTGTTCTTACGTCTTTAAAAAATCCTCCTCCTTTAAAAAATTTTAACAAAAAATGGTTGCATGAATTTATAAAAATCATTTTAAGATATTATAATTTATAACTAAACATAAAACTACAAGCGCGCGCGCACATACACACACACACACACACACACACACACACACACACACACACACACACACACACACACACACACACACACACACACACACACACACACACACACACACACACACACACGCACACGCACGCACGCACGCACACACACATGCACGCGTGCGCCCACACGCACACACACGCGCACACACACACACACACACACACACACACACACACACACACACACACACACACACACACACACACACACACACACACACACACACACACACACACACACACACACACACACACACACACACACACACACACACACACACACACACACACACACACACACACACACACACACACACACTCACTCACACACACACACATATTCCCTTTCTGATTTGCACCCTTTACTATACTATTAGATATTCTGAGGAGTAAGTCAGAAGGAGAACAACTAATTAAAAACAATGTAAGATATATATTTTATAAAGGAAAATACTGACTCAAAAGTATTGAAGAGAAACAGTTCGTATGCAATTTTATATTCAGTGAGGTGATGAAATTTAGTATATTTTTGTAAATTGTAGTTTCCTTATAAATTTATACTCTTTAGCATACTAAGCATTGAACATTAAAACTATTGTACAAAGTAGGAACTTGATAATCTTTACTTGATTATAAGCTAGTGTTCCCCATAAAGTTGTTTTATAAGGGTTTGAAGATAATATCTTCAAAGGTCATACAAATATGATTAATTACAAAACTAAGCGTTTTAGGTCATATGTTTATAGAGACTGTTTCATTAGATTTTGTGTTAGTTATCATACCCCGAAGTCTTGAAGGGGTTTCAAACAATTAACGATAGTAGCCGTATAATTGGATAGTAAACTGTTTATTCCACAAATTACAATTAAATAATCAATAACATAGAATGTATAGATTCTTTTACCGGAAAAGGAAGTTATTTCAATGGATAGAAAGTGTATAACAACATTATCAAAACCCCACAAAGTAATGGGTTTAGTGTCATTAGTTACCTCTGTAAAAGCACTAGTGTATATAACATGCAGGCCTGTATTTCTTTACATTACATTTAATATATTTTTCTATTTAATTCTTCTAACAGTAAGGTAGACGTGCTTGGTTTAAGTTTCAGTGTGATTAGTGTCTAACCGTAAGATACACGTGCTTTGTTTAGGTATCAGTGATTAGTGTCTAACAGTATGAGACAAGTGCTTTGTTTAGGTATCAGTGATTAGTGTCTAAAAGAATGATACACGTGCTTGGTTTAGGTTTCAGTCTCATTAGTGTCTAACAGAATGATACACGTGCTTGGTTTAGGTATCAGTCTGATTAGTGTCTAACAGTATGATACACGTGCTTGGTTTAGGTATCAGTGTGATTAGTGCCTAACAGTATTATACAAGTGCTTGGTTTAGGTATCAGTGTGATTAGTGCCTAACAGTATGGTACACGTTCTTGGTTTAGGTATCAGTGTGATTAGTTTCTAACAGTATTATACAAGTGCTTGGTTTAGGTATCAGTGAGATTAGTGCCTAACAGTATGATACACGTTCTTGGTTTAGGTATCAGTGTGATTAGTTTCTAACAGTATTATACAAGTGCTTGGTTTAGGTATCAGTGTGATTAGTTTCTAACAGTATGATACACATGCTTGGTTTAGGCATCAGTGTGATTAGTTTCTAACAGTATTATACAAGTGCTTAGTTTAGGTATCAGTGTGATTAGTGTCTAACAGTATGATACACGTTCTTGGTTTAGGTATCAGTGTGATTAGTTTCTAACAGTATGATACACGCGCTTGGTTTAGGTATCAGTGTGATTATTTTTTAACAGTATGATACACGTTCTTGGTTTAGGTATCAGTGTGATTAGTTTCTAACAGTATTATACAAGTGCTTAGTTTAGGTATCAGTGTGATTAGTGTCTAACAGTATGATACACGTGCTTGGTTTAGGTATCAGTGTGATTAGTTTCTAACAGTATTATACAAGTGCTTAGTTTAGGTATCAGTGTGATTATTTTTTTAACAGTATGATACACGTTCTTGGTTTAGGTATCAGTGTGATTATTGTTTAACAGTATGATACACGTTCTTGGTTTAGGTATCAGTGTGAATATTGTTTAACAGTATGATACACGTTCTTGGTTTAATTATCAGTGTGATTAGTGTCTAACAGTATGGTACACGTGCTTGCTTAAGGTTTCAGTGTGATTAGTGTCTAACAGAATGGTACACGTGCTTGGTTAAGGTTTCATTCTGATTAGTGTCTAACAGTATGATATACGTGCTTGATTTAGGTATTGGTGTGATTAGTGTCTAACAGTATGATACACGTTCTTGGTTTAGGTATCAGTGTGATTAGTGTCTAACAGTATGCTAGACGTGCTTGGTTAAGGTTTCAGTGTGATTAGTGTCTACCAGTATGATACACGTGCTTGATTTAGGTATTAGTGTGATTAGTGTCTAACAGTATGATACACGTTCTTGGTTTAGGTATCAGTGTGATTAGTCTCTAACAGTATGATACACGTTCTTGGTTTAGGTATTAGAGTGATAATTTCTAACAGTATGATACACGTTCTTGGTTTAGGTATCAGTGGGATTAGTCTCTAACAGTATGATACACGTTCTTGGTTTAGGTATCAGTGTGATTAGTGTCTAACAGTGTGGCATGGAAAGGTGAGGAACCCATTAATTCCCGGACTATCCATAATCCTCCACATCCTGTTTATACTATCCAAGTGTCACATATTACCCACAACCATAAATCATCAACAACAGGAATAAATAACTGTATTTAGCCAGTTCAATACCACAAGAGTTAAATTAAAATACAAGTACATTATTGTCAGTTAAAATCACAAATGAAAATGTAACAAACAACAGAATTGAAAGACAAATAATATTAAAATATCCTCAGCAGGCTTTTTATACATTAATTCTCTCTCTTTTTACTGAACACAAACAATTGTTAGCAGGTGCTAAAACACAGTATAAGAAATTGAAGAAGTTAATAAATACTTCATACGGTTTCTTAGTCATTTTACCGCGAACACGCGACTATTTATGATACGATTTCCTCAATTTTATATTAAAGAACTCTAACATTGTCTTGAAACTTTCTTTTCTCTTATACCTCTAAAAGTTCGCCAGCCCAATCCAGACCACAACCAGCTCTTAACATAAATAAACGTATTGTGAAGTAAACTGTCTTATTAATATATATTGCTAAAAATCTCATTAAAAAATAATATGTTCTCCTTATATACGGTACATGAATCAGTTTATTGTTTTACGCAACACTCCACTATTTATTGACCAATTTTGTTGATTGGACTGTACAAAAATGTTACCTTAATCGTAGTTGTGCAATAAGGTCTTCACCGTTTAATAATTGTACTATGAAGAGCACTTGAAACCCCAGAAAAGCGTTTTTATGCAATGAAATTAACGTGGAGACAGATTAAAATTAGTCAAAAAGTAATAGCTCTTCATATGTGAATAATAATTTTTATCAAATGTTACCGGCTGTTGAAATGTACATAATGATGTTTGTAGTAATGAGAAAACTATAGATATTACGTATGTTGAGAAAGTAGGTTTGATAATTAAATAACAATTTCACTTAAAATATAAATATAAAAAAGCAAATACATGTATATCTGCGCGTCTTTTATAGAATACTATTCATCCAATCGTCATGAAACTTTGGGAATTTATGTTTTTTTCCCCAGGGAAGATTTTAAAGCATGGTGGTATTAGCATCCAACTGATGCGCTCTGCCCCACTGGCATTGGCAGTTTAAATAGTTAATATATTGGAGTTACTCTATTTCTTTAATTAATTAGCAGCTGTATAGTAAAATAAATTTAAACTTTTGGAATATGCTAATATATAACATTGGAGGATTAATTTTAGACTTTAAGTAAGTTGTAAGCCAAGTGCAGTGAGTGTACTACTGTAAACCATTGACATATCATGGTTTTACAGTTTAACCATTGCACGTAAACGTAGAGGTGTTGACCTACCCATCCAATTATACATGCATAGTGGTGTTGACCCACCCACCATTACACGTAAACATGCAGTTGTGTTGACCTATCCATCCATCCTTACATGTATAGTGGTATTAACGCACCCTCAATTACACGTACACGTACAGTGGAATTGATCTATCCATCCATCCTTACATGCATAATAGTTTTAACCATCCCACCACTACACGTACATTGATGTTAACCTATTCATCCATCCATTAATACATGCATAGTGTTTTGACCACCAACCAACTCATACACGTAAAGTGGTGTTGACCTACCCATCCGTCCATACATGCATGGAGATGTTGACCCACCCACCATTACACACAAACGTACAGTGGTGCTGACTCACCCAGTCATCCATAAATACACGGTGGTGTTGACCCATCTACTTACCTATACATGCACCGTGGTGATTTATATCAATTATATTTAGTATGACAATAGGGGGTATTTTCACGAAATGATTTAGCTCTAGTAACGTGACTTACGAGGAGTTGTCTCAATTCCAGTTAGTCAGGTAGGAGGTTTGTAAACTCTTCACGTAACGTGTGATTATTATTGGGGATGACCACAAGGGCTGGTGTCAGCCACTCAATCCCCTTTAGTACGAGGAAAAACGCTTGATTAAAGTGTTTAGGAAAGAAACCTCCTTTAATTATGTTTTGTTCCCTTAAGACTAAAAAGAACATAGATAAAGATACCCTAATGATACACCTAGTTACAAATTTAAATATAAAAATAAATAAATAAAATAAAAAATACTGTACATATATAGGATAGCATGAGATTATTTTTTAAACATATTTGAAATATATGATACCTGAAAGATCTTGGTCATTGGCATATATGCTCTTTTTAACTTAAATCTTAATACAATCATGAATTTTTTGTAATTTACATGTTTATTTGCTAACAAATATATATGTAGCTGCTATAATATATAACGTTTGTTCTTGCTTAAAAAATATGTAAAGATTACAATTAAGTCTTAGGACGACTTTATAACTTTTAAACGACAACAGATACAACAACTAAATTTTATATATCGTTACTGGTAATAGTAAGCTACTTTTCGTGTACTTGGTGTTCAGATGTCACCTTTGAGGGATGTGTGATAGGAGTAGGAAGAAAATATTTAATGACAGACTTTGTTGATTTGTACATGATTTTAAAGGTCTAGTTGAGCTGAAAACAATGCCACAAACCGGACTTCAAAGGGTTGATCCAGTGAGAAGAAATTGCTCTTCAAAGTTTTAAAATTTTAAATACATAGTACTTACGAATAACAGAAAGTTACATGTTGAAGGGAATACTAACTGGAGAATACTGGAAGGTAAATTTAAATGCCAACAAGTATCAAGATATGCTCCAAAATGATTTAGTTCCTGCTAGTCTTGGCACTGACTTCCAAACATACTTTTTCCAACAAGACGGAGCACCACCTTACTATAGTGATACTCAGCCTACAGATCTGATTGATCTTAGACACAGGATAGCACAAGCTGTTTCACAACACTACAGAGAGAAAGCAGTAGGTAATGTTTATAACCGGTTTGCACATTGCTAGATGGCTAGTGGGGAACATTTTGAAAGGAGTTCAGTAAGTGTTCCCCTCAACTTTGTAACTTTCTGTTATTCGTAGTTACAGGCCAGCAAGGCCCGAAAAATCCCCGGCACTCCTGCTATTGACACACGTCACAGGCAAATGGCTTCGGTCACTTGCAGCAACGTGGGGAGATAATGTGGAGGCAACCCCCCGCGCAGAGCGTTTTTCGCACCACGACCTCGAGCACGTGGGCAATCACGACGAAGGTTGCCAGGTTGGCCACAGGCAAAACAAACAACAGGAGGCCGAGAACCATGATCCTCCACTGGCTGACTCACACCTACAGAAATAGCCGGTCGAAGGGTGGGGAGAGCACGATGACTCGCATAATCCCTCCCTTGCTAGTCTGAGAACTGCACGCTGCGCGAAACAACGCATAGCTGATGCAGCTCTCGAAAAGAAAAAGGAACACCAGCAAAAACTAATCTGCACCGTTCTTCAGAAGAGATGCCATCCAGGATGACACGAACGGTATCAGTCTCGGAAAATGTGAGGCGCAACACTCAACGAGCTGCCTTGATGGACGAGACATAGTCTGCCAAAGACTCACCCCTACGCTGCAAATGATAACATTTGTTCATCACTGGCCAAGACAGAACTTAGCAAATCCACAACGGGACCTCTGCAATACGGGATAGTCAGATGGAGCAAGTCTTCAGCCTGCATGCCGGGCATTTCACTAAGTCTTAAAAAGACATCTAGAAACTTCAGGAGTTCCTCAGGGTCCATCCTATCGATCACAGGGAGACTCTGGACCATAGATGTAAGTGGATTAGGCAGCTTGTGGTAGCTCAGCTGCAGAAGAGAAGAAGAAAAAACAGAAGCCGTAAGAGAAGGAACAGCAGCTGGAGCAGAACCACAGCAACCTCAACCAAAACACCTGCAGGCTCAGAAGGAACCTCAGGCACCGTAAACGCCATTTTCTCAGCCTGCGGTCTCGACACGTTAGGCAACGGCAAGAAGGTAGGCCACTGACCCTAAGTAGTAGGAGTCATGGAACCAGAGAGTGCCTGAAAAATCTCCTCAAGCATTGACACACACTCTAGGATCCACGCCCTATCCAACCCCGGAGCCCGGTTGACCATACGTAAACAGGCAAGCAGGTGCCCTAGACGTGCAAGGTGGCAGGCCCGGTCAAGACCTACTGGAGGTTCCAACTGAGGGTCTTCCAACACCCCTTCCCAATCTTCCATCTTACGTTAACAATCCAGTAACTCATCTCCAACTTCCAGTAGATTAGACCACTCCACCTTCGTACTCGCGGAAAACTGCCCCCACAACACCCTCTGGAGATTCACAACATCACCTTCCGGAGTCACACCATACCATCAACTAAAAATTAAATTTTTCTTCAATAGGAGCGCAACATTCTGCAGATAAGCCATCACGATCAGGAAAACGTTTCAACAGTACAAAAAACTACAACTCCAGGGTCTTCGACGAACAAAACCCTCAGCCTACCAAGCCACTGCATACCACTCCAATCCACCCGTGATTCCCACCAAGAAAAGTACAAAAGCAGATTGCCTTAACCATTTTTTTTTTATTTTTGATAAAAGTTTAACCTACTAACTGGCAAGAAGCGAATATCTAAAGTTTTATTTTTTTCAAAAGTAACCACGCTCTGATACCAATTGAGACACATCCCCCCTACCAAAGTACAGGAAGATGGCTCAAACCAGACAAGCACTGGAATTAGGAACAGCACTCGGCAGTTGAACGAAAAACTATTTATTACAAAATAATTTAACAAATTTCATCAGAAGGCCATAATATCAAACATTATACTCCAAATAAAAAAATGCAATATGAAACACAAAAATAAACAATTAATTACACAAATTTACGACAGCAACAAATACAACAACAGATGTGCCTATCTGTATAATTACTGGAAAGAGAACATTTAAGAGAAATTTACCTTAACAAATTTAGAAATTTGATCAAAAAACAAAAAAACCGGCAATTTAGCCCACGTCCTATGATTTCACTAACACCAGGGAGTCAGCCGGGATCCCTGGGTAGCTCCGAATTGACGAAAAGTAAAACCGTTAGTAAATAATCCCCTTTTGGTGAAAGGTTTAAATTAAGAAAATAAAAATAAAATATAGCACAGTACCCATATATCATAAAATATTAAACAAGAAACGCTACACTGAGAAATAGATACACAAACACACTTAATAATTGGGCCTAAACAAAAAAATAACTACTTAAATCGTGCCCTATATGTAAATAATTTCTAACAAATAAATAAATCTCTAAAAACATTAACCACAGTATAATCTAAACAAATTTAACAAGAACCAATATTAACAATAATAATCTGTTTTCAGAAAATTAGTAATTTTTTTTTAAGAAAAATATGTAGCGAAAAATGTAAACAACTATTTAAAGACATTGAAACTTGAAGCTTGAACAGTGAAAAATTATTCTTGCTTGGCACTTTTTCTTCCTTGGCCTATATTAAAAAATTGTTCATATTCCAGCTCAGAGGCCGGGAATAAAATGGAACGCACTGACCTGAGGACAGAAGGCTCCCATAAGCTGAAGGGAGGGTAGCGGAGGCGCAATTTGGCTTTATATCATGGTCTCCAGGCCAGGGTAGCACAGTAGAGATGGCAGAAGATCGGCCGGGCGGCACGCTCAGGGTCAAACGTCCAACTCAAGGACCCTGAACTGAACACAGTACCACAGCATAAGCACAGTAGTAATCACAATGAAAAGAAACAATAATAATCAAAATCACAATCTAATAAATATACAAATATATGTATCTGCCAAATACATAAGTGAAACCAAAAGGTTCTAACATAATTTTGGGCAAACGAAACATAATTAAATAATAACACTGTTTAACTTAATAAAAAAAGTTACAAAATACAACTTAGGCACATGGTCTCGTACAAAGACCCTGCTAGAAAAGTAAATCAGCCTAGAAAATATAAATCAAGTAACAAACAGAACAGTACATTACGATTAAGAAAAAGTTTTCACCAAAAGGCTGATTAGGTATTTGAAATTAAACAAAATTGAACAACTTACGTAAATTGCCTTTCTAGCCACTCCTAACCATTTTAACAGGTAGACGGAAACTAACTACAAAACCCAGGCGAACCGGTGAACCGAAAGCCGGAACCAGGGAGCAGACCAAGGTCTGAGCCAACTGCCACGAAAGTAACAAAACGACAGCGCAAGAGTGATCTCAGGTAGCCTGGCAAACCAAAACGAAGAGTAACCAAAAATGTACCGGTCAAACGACCCAATACACAAACCACCTTTCGTTATGTTTGTATATACCTTTCTACAATATAGGATAACGCTAGCTTTAGGTGTTTCAATTATGTAACACATGCGATGACGTCACTGCATTATTTGACGGGAATATGAAATAATCAATGCTCTTGCCACTCATAAAACTTTGAGATCGTGAATAATTTACGGTAATATTCCATTTCCAAAAGAAATGTTATTTGTAATAAAATTAGTAAAAATACATTTTCCCTTTTGAAGTAGTTGTACAGTTATGAATACTTTTTGCTGCAAACATTTCTCGTGTCTATAAATATATGTTTTCAAGTAACGTTGATTTCAATTTTATAAATTTAGATAGCCTATATCAAACTAATGTAGTATAAATGATAAGATAAAATAATTAGTTTCATGTAAAACCAATACGTCATAACTAGAGTCCATATTTTCTGGTGACTACTGCGTCAAAGTTCTATCTACAATATTTACAATATAACCAGACGTTCCGCCCATGCTGTGTTGTGGTATCACATATTGGGCAAAACGTCTGGTTATATTGTACATAATGTACATAGCACCTTGACACGGTTATCACCAGAAAATATAGATTATAGTTATGACACCGGACGCTTAAGCCTAAGTTCGAAGATAGTTCAATCCATCATATATCCGTCTCGCAATCGAATTAAAATATTGCCTTGTTAATCTTTCATAAGTAACAAAACATGAACATTTCTATTTATCCATAAAAAAACTCCTTGGAAGAAGATTATAAAAGTGTTTCATTCTCAAAGAACAAAATGCTTTTGTTATGTTTTACATTACAAAACATTACAAGATTGTGTGTTTATGAAAAATCATGTTTTATTGAATAAAGGGTTTATAATGTATACAATAGGTATTTTTGTGAAAAAAATAAGATACATTCAAAATTATAAAACTTATAATCTATCAAACTATAATACTACGAAAGTTAAATTGGTATAAAGTTAATTAATAAATTCTGCTAAGGAAAGGTAGTAGTTTCTCCAAGTATACTTAGAAAGAGCTTTGAGAAACTTTCTCAGGCCAAATAGCTCAAGTTGTAAAGTCCTTTGATACTTGACCTACAGTCTTTACAAGCAGGAACATCTTATATTACATTACAATTAAAGTAATAGGTTTTAGACCTTGTTAATCTATACTCATTTAATGCAGATAAAAACCCTCATATTATATGTTTGTGATAAAATCTACGGTGCCTGAAGTTTCTCACTCTTTTACTAACCTAATGATCTGGAACATGAACTCTTATGTGATAAATCTAAATGAGATAAATATATACTACATGTATGGATTGATGATACAATAAAGTTTGTCAGCTTATTTCACAATACATTATAAAGTGTATATGCATATATTTTACCTTAACAGATAGTCACTCTTTAATTGTCAAGACATATTTATGTATAAAAACAGAAATATATTTAAAGGAATTGATGTATTTTGTATGTGCTATATTCTGCTATATTCACCTTAAGAAAATACACACACTTTTTATTGTAAAACAATTGTAATATAATCTAGAGTAAATAAGGATTACAACCTCTTTTCTTTATAATCGCTTGGACTTTAGCTTCTAACCATCCCGGATCACTCGGAGTCCTTGGACTATAGCTTCTAACCTTCCCGGATCACTCGGAGTGCTTAGGCTTTAGCTTCAAATCATCCCGGATCACTCGGAGTGCTTGGGCTTTAGCTTCTAATCATCCCGGATCACTCGGAGTGCTTGGGCTTTAGCTTCTAATCATCTCGGATCACTCGGAGTGCTTGGGCTTTAGCTTCTTACCATCCCGGATCACTCGGAGTGCTTGGGCTTTAGCTTCTAATCATCCCGAATCACTCGGAGTCCTTGGACTTTAGCTTCTAATCATCCCGGATCACTCGGAGTCCTTGGACTTTAGCTTCTAACCATCCCGAATCACTCGGAGTGCTTGGGCTTTAGCTTCTAATCATCCCAGATCACTCGGAGTCCTTGGACTTTAGCTTCTAACCATCCCGGATCACTCAGAGTGCTTGGGCCTTAGCTTCTAATCATCCCGGATCACTCAGAGTCCGTGGTTTTTAGCTTCTAACCATCTTGGATCACTCGGAGTGCTTGGACTATAGCTTCTAACTATCCCGGATCACTCGGAGTGCTTGGACTATAGCTTCTAACCATCCCGGATCACTCGGAGTGCTACCGTATAGAGATTACAGACTGTCATTGATGTTCAGTCACAATGCTTTCTTACGGATGTTTCCGACGTCTTGGAAAAACCATCAACGAGACAAATAGTTTAGTATTCAATCTGGTCGCTTCATGTTGTTGGTTGACAATATACTAAATATAATACTGTTGGTTGACACCCATGAACAAGTTCTTACAAACTGTACAAATTTATTTACGCAGGGTTAAATCAGACATGTCAAGACTTCAACCACTTAAAGAACAAGCAATTGTATTTATTTGAACTTTGATTTTAAATCAATAAGGAAATTATAGTTACCAATAGCAAAATTATTATTATTCAACTTGTTTATTAATTTTAATTAAAATAAAGTTGTATACTATTGATATTAAAATTTTAACTGTTATAACACTGGCAAAAAATGCATGTACTATTTGTATATAACTATTGTGTGGCACCGATTTTACATGTAACATAGAGCAAAAATGACGACAAGGATTGTTTCGACTTCCACGTCTTCAAGTGTTATCTGTGTGTGTGTGTGGTTTTTTTTTTTTTATTGCAAACATAATAATATATCAAGGATGGTTAAACTGAATAACACGGTATTTGACACACTTATTTTCATTGAACATATTGAATAGGAATTCAGCCATTGCGGTATCTTTATTCATTTCAAAATAGTGGTTAATTTTTAAGTTGTTTAACTCCAAGTATGTGTTAGTTTTATTAATACTAGACAAAAACAAGTATTGTTCGATCATTTTAATAGAAGTCTTTTGTAGCCTTAACTTTTATTGTACTTTTATATCAGTGGAGGTATTGAAAAATATTCATTTTACTACATTATCTGGATTTATTTCAGAATACTTAAACTATACAATAACGTAAAATAAAAACATTTTACCCATTCAAATGCAATATATTTGCTTAAAAGTAAGGTACAGTAATTGGTAGATAGATTTTGTTGCCTCATGACATTTTAGCAATGAAAAATAACAATCCTAGAATAATAATTATCAAGAAAAGTGGGATAGACGAGGCCATGGAAGGCTTGATACCTTCACTACCTTCACTTGTCACTTGGGGAGACATTTAAAAAGCGTAGATTATGGCATATAAACACACAGCTAGGAAGATCTCCGCCAAAGGATTGATGGATTCAAAAAATAAGAAGGATCCCAGGATTGTTTCTGAAGAACGAGACATTCAATGAGACGTCAACTAGGTATTGTGTGTAGTTGAAAATCGGACACAAGTAGAACACTTACTTAGAAAAATGGAGTATTAGAGATAATGAACTATTTGTTCAACGAATGTTCGTTATATAATCTTGTCTGTTATGTGAGTCTCTTGGTTGCTAACTCAGCACGACAGTTCGTTACAAAATCTGTTTGGTCATCTTTTTATATATTAACTATATTGTGTGTTATTTTTGAAAGTATTTTACAGCTTTTTTTAAAAATAAATCTATGTATTTTTTTAATGCTATTGGGTATTTTAAAAACTGTATTTACACCTTACATGTATATGGTAACTATTTATTTTACATTATATTATATTATTGCATATTGTGTAGGCCTACTTAAGACCTTGGAGAGAATGCAGTTAAATATATATTTTACCAAAACTCCTCCAATTCTTGGTTTACCATAAAAACTTAGGTGCCCATGTTAGTAATTATTTCTAAATATTATCATATTTTATAAGATATCCACTGTTTGCAAGATATATGGAGTAAAGAATTTTAAATAACCACTATTTCGAATTAGCTGAAGATCATTCAATGGATGTAACGGGTATTTTAATGTTTGGTCATGTTAATTTTAAGAACATATGATACTAGTTTTGATAAAGATATGATTAATATACAGGGTGGGGAAAACGTCTCGCACCATCCTTGTATTTTTTTAAAAATAAACAAGATGGGACTTAGAGTCTATTACAATCCCTGTAGGTATTGGGTAGCTACTTTAAGGTACAATTGTTAACCATCTCACTCTAATAGGGAACCTCCTATCGAGGGTATTATCAATATTCTAAATTAAAGCCTATGACTTGTGATGCATCATTTTAAAGGGTGTATATACTTCAACAAACTAAATTCCACAAATCCCATCTATATGCATCACACTGTTAGGAATTAGAGAATTTTAAACATTTAAATTCACAATATTCAAAGTGCTCTATTTTTTTTATATAGTGGTCCCTCATAGATGCAGTTTGTGGCATTCAAATCAGTAGCATACGACCTTTAAAATTATGTATTAAGACTTAGGATTCTTAAAGAAATATTGATGGTTTCCATAATTGAAGGTAGCATGACTTTTTACATTGAATTTTATACATAATGCTACAACTCTTTAAAGGTCATATGTTTCTAATTTAAATGCCACAAACTTCATCTCTGAGGGACCACTCTATCAGAAAATAGTGCAATTTGAATATTAAAAATTAAAATTTTCAGGTTGATCTAATTCCTGTTAGGGTGACTCCATAGATATGAGATTTATGTACTATTCGACCTATGCCCTCATTTAAGATTGCCTTCTGACTCCTTACGGGCCATCCTCCTGAACAAAAAAAAGCTATCGTTACTTCAATAAATATATTTATAGGTGTAGTTATGATGTACCAAGTTTTATTTCTTTACCTGTAATCGTTCGGAAACTATTATAAATGAAAAGAAAATAAACATAAGAAAGTACAGTCTGTGCCATCATAGCATTCTCAGTGTGTTTATGAACATAATTGTACGTGTATGAGTGGGCAGTTGGGTGTGCCACTACCACCGTGCGAGTACAGGTGAGTGGGTGGGTCAATACCATAGTTCAGGTATAAGAAGGTGGGTGGCACAATACCAATGTAGAAGTACGGATATCTCGCACTTCCTTAATTAAATACTACCCAAACGGAAATCAGCCTCAAACGTCTGTAAGGTTTACGTCAGTATTGGGCTAGAATTAGAAAATATATTTGTTTTTCATTCTTAAGTAATTGTAATTGAAAAATAGTGTTAATATATAAACTTAGACAGTCTAACTGTGATTTCTTAAATACTAATAAACTCAATATATTTGTATTAAATAGTTGAAGCAATATACTATCAATAAGTTACAAAATGTAACTAATGTAAATTAGAAGTACGTTATTATTTTTTTTTTTTTAAGTTCAAGTAAAAGTGTTATTATAAATAGATACAAAAGATTATATTCATATTTAGTACAAAGATTAAAATTGATTGATACAAAGATTATACATTGATTGACTAAGTAAAAAGAAACAGATTTTAAAATATTTCACTTGATTTAATAAATAAAACTGTAAACATGACTAGTTTTAAATATTTTATTTACATAATTTGTGTTATTTCAGAATTATTTACTGATTTTATGTTATTTTTATTTACATATATTCATGATATCCATGCTATCATTAAAGGCACCTGACTACCTCTTAATATAATTCCGCAGCTTTAAAGATAAATAAATGTTGTTATTAGAGCCGTGTTCAAACTTGTTAAATCAAGTTTCTGCATGGTTCAACATAAAAAAAATATAACATGAACCAACTTTGCTAGTTTTCTCGTTTTAAATAGTATAACAAGAGAACATTTTGTGGTACGGTTCACATAAAGTTTATTAGCAATTATGAAAGCAAAACTTTATAAAAGTTGAATCGTCTGCATATGCGGTTCTGAGTAATTTTAATGTCCCCGCATTTTCTGTCTGCTTGTTTCTGTGCTGTAGTAATTAATTATTGTTCTTTCATATTGCCTCTTCATAAGGCTGAAGTTCATGATTGAATTCATAATGTAAATATTTTTTAATATATTGATACTTACAAATATTTTTTTTTAAATATGTACTATATTTTTTACATACAAACATTTGATTGTATGCTATGTAAGACACAATTCAACTGAAATTGATATTTTTATCTGCAGATTAAAAATCCAGATTTGGGGTATTCCAATAAAACACAATCTCAAGTGTTTAGAATAAAAAGTCATTGCTTTGCTTTTTGGCGCAAACGTTATTCAATCTAAAATCTATATTATTAAAATAACGAATTAGTTTGTGAACGACTTCTATTACTATATTTAAAAGTAAAATTTATCTTAATATTCTATTTCCATTGCCATGAGACTTGGCTTTTACTTTTAATCTGTCATTTAAATAATAACTTAGATGTAATTGGCATATTTTAGTTTTGTCCTTTGTTTCTGAAAAGTATTGGTAATAAATTGATAGGTATTGCGGTATTTCTCAGGTAATATAAGACACATAAAGTATACTAAATGATCCGTGCAGGATTAGTATCACAATTACATTGTAAACTATTTTTATTTATTAATGACTAATGCTAAGTTAATTTTGAAAATAATACTAAACCAAAAAAAGTTTTTAAAGAATAATTAATAAGAACTAATTAATATCAATATTTTATTAAATTTTATTAATATCACCCGGCTTATATAGTGATTATATGTAATTTATTTAAGTACGCCTGAAATATTCTTTTTCTGTAAAATTATAAAGAGTCTATACCGATAAGAGGTAAATACCACTATAAAAGATCATTTACTCATCGCTTTAACTAAAAATGTATTAAGCCTACGATGCTTACATTTTGTAGAGTCAAAGGTCTTATGTTGTAGATGTGCAATAAGAAGGTATTTTGAAAAATTCTTAGTAAATCGAATACGGCAGCCTTTTTAGTGCTACAAATTTTAAATGCCAAAAATAGCGTTCTTGTAAATGGACTGTAGCGGCTAAATTAACGGTTCTACAGCAAAACTAACTCCATTTTCTGCACCTGATATGAGACGTTCTACAACTTTGGACCTGTAATTGTTTGCTCTATCTCACCTCCTTCATCCTTAGGTAGAGCTAGATTTTCAATTTGTGCGTGTAAATCAAATTAGTTAATTTACGGCATCTAAGCGTAGACTTACAGATTGTTCTAGACTGTGAAGCTTTGTTTTCTAGGAGATCTTACTGTATTCAATGGGATCTGAATATACAATTTAATCTGAAGACATGTATAGACAGGTCATAGGACATGCTAAACATGGCGAGAAACCAATATTTTATTGATTCAGAGTCAAATATAGTACTTTTTACCCTATAAAAGTAGACTTACAGATTTCTCTAAACTTTGAGACCTTTTTATCTAACAGAACAAACTGATTTTAGTCGGAAAATTTACAATTTAATTTAACCAAATGCATAGCCAATTCACAGGACATGGCTAAATATGGCGACAAACCTGAGTATTTCACTAAATTTAGAGGAACTACAGTAATTTGTGCTCTCTAAAATTAGACTGACATATTTGTCTAGACTTTGAAACTCTTTATCTAAGAGAACAAACTAATTTCAATCGGAACATTTTTAATTTAATATATCTATATATACTGTACAAAAGACATCACTTATCACTATTTCTCCAAAACTATACTTCTAATTCACTTTAAATGTCGTACATAGGTTTATCTTTGCCCCTAGAGGCTCATTAAGAAAGCATTTTCCTCTTCGACCTCAGGTCTCCGTTCCGCTGGCCTACAAAATTCCCACGGTATTCTTTTGGAGCTATATTAATTGATTTATTTATTTAATTAACAGCTGTTAAATAAAAACAGTTTGAATAAAATTGTGGTAGGTTAACCTTTTCAAATTAAAAAATAATTGAGTAAAGTAGTAAATTACACATAATATCAGCTGTTCTAATCGGACATTAGATTAATTAATTGTTTTTTCAAAGTATTTAGTTTGATTTACTTTAAGTTATGTTTTAATTCTCTTTAATTTGTTACAATTTTTATTTATATTTTGATTGCAAGTCTACAAACTCAATATTATGACCGGCAAAGCGGGCGGGTGAAGCTAGTTACTTTATAAAATTCCAACATATTAAAAATGTGGTTTTTGTTAAAATAAAACAATATTTTTTTAAGGTGAATATCTCCTCCATACTATATTGTCCACACACCGTATGTGGATCTCGTAGCTGTCACCACCGTCCCTCGTGGCCATCCACAATACTAACTCTACCCTACGTGAGAGAGTTACAAACATACTATGGAATCTGCACACAAACATAAACAGGTATAGTAAAAGTGTCAAATTACAGGACATACCAATGTAGAAGCATTTTTCAGCTTTTCTAAGTCAAACCCATTGACTTTTCTGATCACACTTTTTAATATGTAACTTTATTTGATTTGCCTTACTTGACTAATGCATTTAGTAAGATTATCATAATATTAATTATCGAGTTCGAAGGTTTGTCGACCACACAAGTTTATACGGAGGCGGGGCAGCACTGCCATATTCACTTAATGACGAGCAAAATAAGGCAGGGATGATATTGAGCTGTGAGGAAATTCAAACACATTTTATCTAAATAATGTAAAAATACAAATACCGTATAGCTATGGAATATGGAATAGCCATTTAAAGTTATAAAATGTAGCCTATATGCCTATATAACTAAATGTATAAAAGAATGAACGTTTATGATTTAATTTGTTTTAAGAACTATAAGTATACTGAGTTATAGATAAAAATAGTTTAGGGTAAACGTATTTGTATTATTACTTGAACATATTTTTTCGTGACATTTAATCTAAATTACAGCTTCCAAGACACTCACTGTGAGAATTATTAATTTAAACAATTATTACAAATAAAAACTAAATATCTTGGTCATAATAATTAGGAATAATGGTATTATGTATGGAGAAGAGCATACTAGATGGATTACTGCAGCTAATAACACAATATTAGTTTATATAATGAAAACTAAAAAGTCATCTAGTCTAGATATATAAAAGTCAAAGCCCTCACTGGCTGACTGACTCACTCACTCATCACTAATTCTCCAACTTCCCGATGTGGTAGAGACTTGAAATTTGGCATGGACCTTCATTGGTATGAGCTTAGATCAACTGGCATAATATAATTTTGAAAACCCATTACTAAAATAGTTTTTAAGAGGGATAAAGTGGCCAAAAAAATGCCATAAGGATAACAAGGGGTGAAATTGTAAACAAAGCAGTTTTTTATCAGGTGATCATTAAAATCATTCTTTTGTAAAATTAGATCTAGATTAGTTTAAAACTGTCATGTGTTATTAAATGCAGTAGCTTATTCCATAGTCTTAGTACTGTATACTAAAATGGGTGAATCGCACGTTGTATTGTATAAAGTATTGATTATATGTGTCTGTAGGCTTTGCCTATGGATTTTGTTTTGCATTTATTCTGATTTAAAGATACTTTTTTACGTTTGTTGGCCACACCACCTAAAATGTTTTTAACAAAATAAAATTACTACTTCATTTTCCACACTTGGAATTTATGACATGGGCAATATCTTAATAAGAAACTGATTTGAGGTGAACCATGGTTGCATACATCTCTCTCATGAAAATTGTTAGACAAGAATGAAATTCTATACAAAATGGTATAAAGGCTATTATACAGAAAAAAGCGAGTTTACTGATTTATTGAATGGATGGATTTTAAAAATGTCTTTCCGTGTTGGTATTGATCTTTACTTTTAATTCAAACCATGATTAAAGGCATTTCTTGGTATGCCTCACTAAAACGTATGTGGTTCTCACAACCGTGGTACTTTTTGGTATGCCCACTAAGACTGCATGTGGATCCTATGATCGAGGTACTTTTTGTTATTCCTCACTAACAACATACCAGTATATGATTCCGATAACCGAGGTACTTTTGACATGCTTCACTAACAACACACGTGGTTCCTATGACTGAGGTACTTTTTTCAGACCGTTATTGAGTTTTATATATATATATATCTATCTAGATGTATAACAGTCAAAGCCCTCACTGACTGACTCACTCACTCATCACTAATTCTCCAACTTTCCATGTAGGTAAAGAGCTGAAATTTTGTATACCATACTGATTCTTTAGGTCTTAAATAGGACAACTAAGCAGTTTTTACACCAATTTCGTCAATGGGCTTTGCCCCACGGGCTCCCAAAGGTCCCATGTTATTCAAATGGGCAATCTGATTTGTTTACAAAAAACATATGATTGTACCCACAAATTCAATAAACTTTTCTACTTATGACTATTTTCATGTAGTTCCACTTTTCACCTACAGATAACATCATAACAAAAGAATCCGGATCAGCTGAATGTAAGCAATGAAATGCTCATGGCAGCTGTGTTTGAGCAAATGTCAAGGATAGAGGTAAACACTGACTAAAGAAAATATAAATACTGTAAATTACAATAATTATTTACTGAGCAAAAGCTTGGTTCACCTGGTACTTGGGTGCAATCATTGCCATCATTCATTTGAATAAATAAAACATGTGTGAAAATAAACCAAACACAGCAAAACTAAAATGGAAATACAACAAACTATGTTCTTCTTATTCAAAAGAAACAAGAAACAGGTGGTAATTTAGTGTTTGCAAGAAACTGTTCTGAACTTTAAACAAATACATCCTAATAGTTTTATTTTAATAGTTGTATTCTAATAGTTTTTTATTTGATTTTTTGACATGGATACCAAGTTGACACTATTAGGACAAAAAGACTCACAGTTTAGAGTTATTCACATGCCTCAAGATGGTTCGTGCCTCTTTCATTCTATATGCTATTTAGTTTACGGAAATGCTTTGTACAGCGATCAAGTAAGAGAGAAAATTGTTAACTATGTTTTAACTAATTGGGCAAGATTCCAAATTTTAACTCATGATGTTAAAGGGGATAATTACATCCCCCGTGAACACTACCATCGTGAGATGTTGAAACCATCAACTTACGGATCAGCATGTGAGTTGATTGTCGCATCTGAGCTCTTTCAATGCATATTGAGAGTGTACAATGATGGTAATTTACTTCAGAGCTTTGGTGTAGAGGGGGCATCATCACATACTGTTCACTGGTAACCTTAGTAGTGGACACTTAGATGTTCTTGAGGCAAGGCACAATACCAAAAATAATCAAAACTCATTAATGAAATCCAATATTGTCAATAAAAGAAACCATGAAAATATACCAGAAACACAATCTAAACCGGATCGGAAGACATTGTCACAATGTATTGAAAGTGAAGTGGTAAACTTTGAAAACGGCACAGAACAACCAAAAGCTAAACGTTTTAAGCAAAAAGCGGCTTCACAACCTATTGAAACAAGTATGAATCGTATTAGAGACGTTTTACAGGAGGAAAAACAGCTATTTGAGCATGTAAATCAAAACACAAATTTCCAATCTTATGAAAATGACTTTGAAAATATTAAACAACCAGAAAATTCAGCTGAAAAAGAAAAATCGAAAACGAAAAGAACCAAGCGGAAAGGGCGTTTCTCGAATTTGCCACGTTTGAAACAGTTGCGTGAGGCTGCAGCTAAGTACAAAACGACACATCCAGAAGTCAACAAAGCTGCTGTGGCAAAGTATACTCATAATAACCCGGAAGTCAATCGAGCGGCTGCTGCCAAGTATACTGAAAAAAAACCGGAAGTTCTTCGTGCGGCTGCTGCCAAGTATAATGAGAAAAACTCAGAAGTACACTGAGGAGCTGTTGCAACGTATACAACAAAGATTCTGGAAGTGAACCGGGCTGCTGTTGCTAAATATGACAAAAATCATGAAAAACGCTTGCAGCGTAAAAAAAAAGGATGTGGACTGCAAACGCTAACTCTGGATTCCAATATGACCTAGATATCTCTTATGAAACAAATAAAATTATTACGATTTGACCCATGAATATTTTGTGTAATTATTGTAAAGCATTAAAATGGAAAAGCGAATCACAGGGATTGTGTTGCGGCAGTGGAAAAGTTTGCACTAACCGTCTTGAAAAGCGACCTGAACCTCTTCACAGTCTCATCGTTGGTGATCATCCCGAAAGTGAGCACTTCCTTAACAACTCCAGAAAGTACAACAGTGCTTTTCAGATGACGTCCTTTGGAGCCAAGCAATAGTTGAAAGAGGCTTTATGCCTACATTCAAGGTACAAGGACAAGTTTATCATTTAATTGGTAGTTTGCTCCTTTCATCCAAAAAAGATGATCATCCGTTTTTACAGATGTATTTTATTGGTGACGACAACAAAGAAACAATCGCACGCTGTGATAAAGTACCAGGAATCAAACCAGATTTAGTCCACGAGTTACAAAAAATGCTTCATAATTGCAATACTTATGTTATGGATTTTAAAAATGCGCAATTGACAGTGTGTCAAGAGATAGTCGGAAGTTTCAGGTGTTTATTCATGCTGATAAAAAGCCTTCTAATGCCCACAGAGGAAGGTACAATGAACCAGTACCAGGAGAAGTTGGTGTAGTCATTCTCGGCTAAGAGTTTGGAAAAAGAGATATTTTAATAAAGGGCAGAGATGAGAAACTGCAGCGTATATGTGAAACTCATAGAGCTTATGATGCTCTGCAGTATCCCTTAATGTTTTGTTATGGTGAGGATGGCTACTATATCTCCATTCCTCAATGTGACCCTGTTAGCAAGTCCCCTTTACAAAAAACCGTTTCTGCCACGAGCTACTACTGTTTCCGCCTAATGGTCTTTAGTGAGGAGGTAAATTATCTGCTTCATTTCCGTGGTTTATTAAATCAGTTTATTGTTGACATGTACGCCAAAATCGAAACAGAAAGACTAAATTTCATTAGAAACAATTAGAAAAAACTTCGAGCTGAAAACTACATTCACTTGAAAGATGCCGTAAACAAAGGTGACAAGCAGTGATCTTGCCTTCAACATTCACAGGTGGAGCTCGGTACATGCACGAGCGGACTCAAGACGCAATGATCTATGTGCGGCACTATGGGAGGCCAGATCTATTCATCACATTTACGTGCAATCCTAAGTGGAATGAAATCACTGAAAACCTGTTTGATGGACAAAAGCCTCAGGACCGCCATGATTTGATTAGTCGTGTGTTTCACCTCAAAGTAAAAGCCATGATAAATGTATTAACAAAAGTTTGCATTTTCGGACCCAGCTTATGTTTCATGTACACTATCGAGTGGCAAAAGAGAGGACTACCCCATGCGCATATCCTTCTGTGGTTGAAAATCAAAATCAAACCTGAACAAATTGATCAAGTCATATGCGCTGAGATACCAGACCTAGAAGCAGATCCAAAACTACACCACATCGTAAAATTAACAATGATTCATGGCCCCTGTGGTGACTAACAAGAAATCAGCGTGCATGGTTAAGGGGTCGTGTAGCAAAAAAAATACCCTCGACTGCTTCTTAAAGAGACTCAGACTGAGGATGATGGTTACCCAAAGTACCGCAGACGAGCCTCAAATGACGGTGGGCAAACTATCAAAATTAACGATATGACTTTGGGCAATAGATGGGTGGTACCTTACAACCCTGTGCTCTCCCGTACATTTAATGCCCATATCAATGTCGAATTTTATAATTCTGTAAAATCGATTAAATATATTTGTAAATATGTAAATAAAGGGAGTGATCAGGCAGTGTTTTCTTTAAGTGAACAGCTTGATGAGGTGACTCAGTATGAATCAGGGCGATACATAAGCAGCTCCGAAGCAGCTTGGAGAATATTTTGTTTTCCTGTACATGAACGCTTTCCTCCAGTATTCCACCTTGCTGTTCATCTCGAAAAGGGTCAAAGAGTGTACTTTACATCAACTAATGTCACTGATAGAGTCAATTATCCAGTTAAAACCACTCTTACAGGATTTTTCGAATTGTGCCAGCATGATGACTTTGCTAAAGGTCTTCTTTACTGTGAAGTCCCAGCATACTACGTATGGAAATCCAACAAGTTTGTAAGAAGGAAGCAAGGAGTTCCCATGCAGAGCTACGTTGGAATAAGAAAAGACCATGTCTTAGGTAGAGTATACACTATACACCCTAACAATTTCGAATGCTACTACATCCGGCTTTTACTACACGAAGTTAGAGGGCCCACGTCGTTTGAACATCTCAAAACTGTGAGAGGAGTTGTTCATCCAACCTTCAAGGCTGCTTGCAGCGCGCATGGATTCCTCGAGAATGACTCTCACTGGGACTATACACTAGAGGAAGCTTCCCTTTCAGATTCCCCTCACAAAATTCGTGAGGGGAATCTGGTGTTTTGCCAAGTAGGCAATCCCATGGAACTATGGGAAAATCATAAAGAGAGTTTGGCGGATGATATAAAGAGGTCATTAGGAAAAGATTTTAATAATGTGGAGCAAATGATGGACATAGTTTACAACAGGTGTTTGGTTTTGCTTGAAGATTTGGTCTATTCAATACCTGGAAACTCACTTCAACATTACGGCATTCCTACCCCATCACGTGAGCATGAGACTGTGACAACCAACCGAGAACTTCTAAGGGAGCTCAATTATGATATAGCCCAGCTATCAGATGCAGTTGCTGTTAATGCCGCAAAGCTGAATCAGGATCAAACTAATGTTTACAAGGAAATCACAAGTAGTATTATATCAGAATCAGGTCACCTCTTTTTCCTGGACGCTCCTGGTGGAACAGGAAAAACATTTTTAATTAATTTACTGTTGGCCAAAGTGAGAAGTGAAGGGAAAATTGCTATTGCTGTTGCTTCCTCAGGCATTGCAGCAACGTTGCTTGATGGCGGAAAAACCGCACACTCTGCATTTAAGATACCCCTTAATCTGAATCACACTGAAACACCGATGTGTAACACATCAAAGCAATGCAGCCTAGCTCAAGTACTGAGGGAAACTCAGTTAATAGTGTGGGATGAGTGTACCATGGCCCATAAAGGAGCTATTGAAGCACTGGACAGAACACTTCAAGACATAAGAAATTGCCACCGTCTGATGGATGGTATCACGGTTCTTATGGCTGGCAATTTTAGGCAAACTCTGCCTGTAGTGCCGCGTGGGACACGTTCTGATGAGGTAAAAGCGTGTCTCAAGTCATCTTATTTATGGCCTAAAATAAAAATCCTGACATTGAGGGTTGATATGAGGGTTTACCTAAAAGGTAATTTAAAATGTGTGAATAGTTTTCAGCCCTACTCTTACAGATAGGAGATGGGAAGCAGTTGGAGGATAGTGATGGAAAATCCGTGATCCCTCAAAACCTCTGTTCTGTAGTTCACGATTTAAAATCACTACTCACTAAGACATATCCTGGCATAAATGATGAAGGGAGCCATAACCTTACATGGTTACAGGAGAGAGCCATTCTTACTCCCACAAATGAATCTGCAAGTGGCATTAAACTCTTATTGTTGGAACAACTACCTTCAAAAATGTCTAAATATGAGTCAGTGGACTCAGTTGTCGAGGTGGAAGATGCTGTACATTATCCAGTGGAATTTCTACATACCCTTGATCTTCCAGGAATACCTCCTCATGTTCTCTTTTTAAAAGTTGGTGCCCCCATTATGCATCTTCGGAATTTAAACCCACCTTAACTTTGCAATGGGACCAGGCTACAGGGAAGGTTCTTCACAAAAATATCCTAGAAGCAACAATAATTACAGGCATTGGACAGGGAGAGACTGTTTTCATTCCACGCATACCAATGATCCCGTCAGACCATCCCTTTCAATTCAAGCGTCTGCAGTTCCCTGTAAAGGTGTGTTACGCTATGACCATTAATAAGGCGCAGGAGCAGAGTTTAAAGATGGCAGGCGTGGATCTCAGAAATGACTGCTTCTCCCATGGCCAGCTGTATGTGGCGTGCTCGCGGGTCAGTTCACCAGAAAGCCTGGTCATCCTCCAACCAGAAGAAAAAACAAAAAATGTTGTCTACCAAGAAGTTCTAAGGAAATAAAGAAAAAAAATTAAAATGCAATCCAGAAAACCTAATTTTAAATTTCATTTTGTGACCGACCCAACGAACATATTGAGGTTAGTACCTTTTTTGTTTGCAACTTTTATTTACCATAAACCTTTTTAATTTTCAATCTAGAAAATTAAGTCACATTTCCAATTTGGGAAACATTTATCTCCTGCAAAATGATAATTCTTTTAAAAAACACTTACTTACTAACATTCTTTTTTACATTGAATTTTAAAAAATTAAAAAATATTATATCATGTTTTGTTATTAGGGTGTCAAATACCACAAGCACCAATAATTTACAATGCTGTTTTTTTTTTTCAACAGCCTGAAGAAAGGACCAACGATAAAGAAGTTCTTGAAATATTTGACTAAAACCCGAACATTGATTGAATTACTATAAACAATTATGCAAGGTTAGTTATCTTCCTCTGTGGTCATAATTTACCACCAACCTGTACATATTAATTATATGTCAAAACACTTACTCTTTTATTTTTGTGTATAGTTAGTAATTACACATAGTAATAAATAAAGAAAAGACACTGATTAATAAAAATTTAAATGTTATCAATTTCTAATTGTATCCAGTCAAACGGTGCGAAGCCCGCGGGTAACTGCTATTATATATAAATAGATATTCATCATTTAAAAGGGCAATAAGTTGAAAATGGTCATTTCTATAAATTTGAATAGCTTAAATTTTTATTGAATTTTCATTTAATTGTTTGTATTAGTTGTTCCGGAGATCTAATTGATTTATTACCCAGGTGGAGTTTGGAAGGAGGTAAAGGGTTCGAAGGGGGTGATGGATAGTCCGGGAATTAACGGGTTTCCTCACCTTCCACACGAGACACCTGTTAGGGACTTACCGCATTTAAACTACAACCAAGCCTGTCTATGGCGTTGTGTGAAAGGATTGCTTTCACCAGAATATGTGCGATTACTCGAGAGTGAGTGGTCGAGATTTGTTTATAAACCAGATGAAAGATGATGAAAGACGACAGTAAATATAGTAATGCCTCTTCAATGAGTCAAACATTTATGAGGACCTTATAATTTTTATAAGCAAAAGTGTGTGTGTGTGTGTGTGTGTGTGTGTGTGTGTGTGTGTGTGTGTGTGTGTGTGTGTGTGTGTGTGTGTGTGTGTGTGTGTGTGTGTGTGTGTGTGTGTGTGTGTGTGTGTGTGTGTGTGTGTGTGTGTGTGTTTTAATTTTGTGCTAAGCATATTTATTTAATTTATCTTACTTTAAAGGAATAAAAATAATAGGTCTACCTTTTCTAAAAATTATATTCCAGGATGTTTTTGATGTGAACTGTGGCTAACTCGTGTCAATTTCACTTGAAATATTGAATAGTTTACAAACATAAATGAGTCTAATTATAATGATTACTAAAATTTATCTCTTGTTTGTATTTTTTAATAAAAATTAAGTTGTTTGATTTTAAAGGATATTGGCTCAAGGGATTAATTTATATACATGCAAGGCATGTACTGTCCTACAATCTATATACATGCAAGGCATGTACTGTCCTACAATCTATATATATATGCAAGGCATGTACTGTCCTACAATCTATATACATCCAAGGCATGTACTGTCCTACAATCAATATACATGCAAGGCATGTACTGTCCTACAATCTATATATATGCAAGGCATGTACTGTCCTACAATCTATATACATGCAAGGCATGTACTGTCCTACAATCTATATACATGCAAGGCATGTACTGTCCTACAATCTATATACATGCAAGGCATGTACTGTCCTACAATCTATATACATGCAAGGCATGTACTGTCCTACAATCTATATATATGCAAGGCATGTACTGTCCTACAATCTATATATATGCAAGACATGTACTGTCCTACAATCTATATATATGCAAGGCATGTACTGTCCTACAATCGATATACATGCAAGGCATGTAATGTCCTAAAATCTATATATATGCAAGGCATGTTCTGTCCTACAATCTATATATATGCAAGGCATGTACTGTCCTACAATCTATATATATGCAAGACATGTACTGTCCTACAATCTATATATATGCAAGGCATGTTCTGTCCTACAATCTATATATATGCAAGGCATGTACTGTCCTACAATCGATATACATGCAAGCCATGTACTGTCCTACAATCTATATATATGCAAGGCATGTACTGTCCTACAATCTATATATATGCAAGACATGTACTGTCCTACAATTTATATACATGCAAGTCATGTACTGTCCTACAATCTATATACATGCAAGGCATGTACTGTCCTACAATCTATATACATGCAAGGCATGTACTGTCCTACAATCTATATACATGCAAGGCATGTACTGTCCTACAATCTATATACATGCAAGGCAAGTACTGTCCTACAATCTATATACATGCAAGGCATGTACTGTCCTACAATCTATATACATGTAAGGCATGTACTGTCCTACAATCTATATACATGCAAGGCATGTACTGTCCTAAAATCTATATACATGCAAGGCATGTACTGTCCTACAATCTATATACATGCAAGACATGTACTGTCTTACAATTTATATACATGCAAGTCATGTACTGTCCTACAATCTATATACATACAAGGCATGTACTGTCCTACAATCTATATACATGCAAGGCATGTACTGTCCTACAATCTATATACATGCAAGGCATGTACTGTCCCACAATCTATATACATGCAAGGCATGTACTGTCCTACAATCTATATATATGCAAGGCATGTACTGTCCTACAATCTATATATATGCAAGACATGTACTGTCCTACAATTTATATACATGCAAGTCATGTACTGTCCTACAATCTATATACATGCAAGGCATGTACTGTCCTACAATCTATATACATGCAAGTCATGTACTGTCCTACAATCTATATATATGCAAGACATGTACTGTCCTACAATTTATATACATGCAAGTCATGTACTGTCCTACAATCTATATATATATGCAAGACATGTACTGTCCTACAATTTATATACATGCAAGGCATGTACTGTCCTACTATCTATATATATGCAAGACATGTACTGTCCTACAATTTATATACATGCAAGTCATGTACTGTCCTACAATCTATATACATGCAAGCCATGTACTGTCCTACAATCTATTTACATGCAAGGCATGTACTGTCCTACAATCTCTTTATATACATGCAAGGCATGTACTGTCCTACAATCTATATACATGCAAGGCATGTAATGTCCTAAAATCTATATATATGCAAGGCATGTACTGTCCTACAATCTATATATATGCAAGGCATGTACTGTCCTACAATCTATATATATGCAAGACATGTACTGTCCTACAATCTATATATATGCAAGGCATGTACTGTCCTACAATCTATATACATGCAAGGCATGTACTGTCCTACAATCTATATATATGCAAGGCATGTACTGTCCTACAATCTATATATATGCAAGGCATGTACTGTCCTACAATCTATATACATGCAAGGCATGTACTGTCCTACAATCTATATACATGCAAGGCATGTACTGTCCTACAATCTATATACATGCAAGGCATGTACTGTCCTACAATCTATATACATGCAAGGCATGTACTGTCCTACAATCTATATACATGCAAGGCATGTACTGTCCTACAATCTATATACATGCAAGGCATGTACTGTCCTACAATTTATATACATGCAAGTCATGTACTGTCCTACAATCTATATACATGCAAGGCATGTACTGTCCTACAATCTATATACATGCAAGGCATGTACTGTCCTACAATCTATATACATGCAAGGCATGTACTGTCCTACAATCTATATATATGCAAGTCATGTACTGTCCTACAATCTATATACATGCAAGTCATGTACTGTCCTACAATCTATATACATGCAAGGCATGTACTGTCCTACAATCTATATACATGCAAGGCATGTACTGTCCTACAATCTATATATATGCAAGACATGTACTGTCCTACAATTTATATACATGCAAGGCATGTACTGTCCTACAATCTATATATATGCAAGGCATGTACTGTCCTACAATCTATATATATGCAAGACATGTACTGTCCTACAATTTATATACATGCAAGTCATGTACTGTCCTACAATCTATATACATGCAAGGCATGTACTGTCCTACAATCTATATACATGCAAGGCATGTACTTTCCTACAATCTATATACATGCAAGGCATGTACTCTCCTACAATCTATATACATGCAAGGCATGTACTGTCCTACAATCTATATACATGGAAGGCATGTACTGTCCTACAATCTATATACATGCAAGGCATGTACTGTCCTACAATCTCTTTCATTATATTAACCAAATTAAAAAAATACCTCAAAATACCAATAGTTCAATCATTTGTAGGTAACTCCTCATTTTACAACTAAGGAGCATATAGGGATTATTTGTACAGTATTTTTGGGAAGAATATGAAATGTATACCATCACGATACCGTATTTGATTTTTTTACAGTAAAAAAAGTAAACAAGGAAAAAACAACATCTTCAAGATAATCAAGTGATATCGTATAAGATTCTAATATATAACCATTCTTCGAAATTGAGAATATCTTTTCAGAGAAACGTTCTTTCTTGGATATTGGATTCCTCTTAAAAAGAACAAATATGTTTATTTCCCAGTTGTATCTTATTAAGCTCCGGGAAAGTACTCGAGACCCATTGAATGAAAACTTTGAAAATCCATCTAAACTTTCTCAACTTTAGGAGAGTTTGTGTTAAAGTATGTAGATTCACAAGATATTAAGGCATACGTAACAAGCCTTATAGCATGATATGAGGAAAAGTATTAAAAATTTGTGGACATTTTCAACAAACTATACTTTTTATACATATTAGAATATACAATATACTCTATTGAATAATACGTACTATTTTATATCTGATTTTTAAACATCTGAAGTTATAATTTAATTTACTTTCTACATTAAAAATGTGTACTTACATGTTATATAATAATAGGCTACAAATTATAAATATCGTATTTATATATGTGTGTGTGTGTGTGTGTGTGTGTGTGTGTGTGTGTGTGTGTGTGTGTGTGTGTGTGTGTGTGTGTGTGTGTGTGTGTGTGTGTGTGTGTGTGTGTGTGTGCGTGCGCGTGTGCGCGTGTGAGCGTGTGCGCGTGTGTGCGCGTGTGCGCGTGTGCGCGTGTGCGCGTGTTAGCGTGTGTGCGTGTGTGCGTGTGTGCGTGTGTGTGTGTGTGTGTGTGTGTGTGTGTGTGTGTGTGTGTGTGTGTGTGTGTGTGTGTGTGTGTGTGTGTGTGTGTGTGTGTGTGTGTGTGTGTGTGTGTGTGCGCGTGTGCGCGTGTGTGCGTGTTTGTGCGTGTGTGCGTGTGTGCGTGTGTGTGTGTGTGTATAGAGTAGGTTATGACGTATCATGAAGTCCTAAGTAAACTTCACAATACGGATATATTAATATTGAATAAATACGTTCCAAATAAATGACCATAATTCAAAAAAATTACTTAAAACTACATTAAATAACAAAACGACGACAATAATAAATTAACGTAGCTTACAACAATTACCAAATCAATATATTTCATTGATAATAATAAACAATAAATAAATTTTACAACTATTAGCTTTAGGACAGAAGGTTTTCTCATGCACAAGTTGTGATTTTTCTTAACGGTATTAATATATACATTTTAATGATCTTGTAAAACATAAATAAATATTTAGCCTATTAAAAGTGGAGAGAGTATTTATTTTTTATCAATAAATATGAATAGCAAGCCAATTTAGTTACTCACTAATATCTGTGAAATTATTGAAATTTTGGAGGCAGCCCCATGACGACCATTTACACTTAGGCTTCCCTAAATAAAGGACAGCCATCGAGAAAAGGAATTACCCAACAACATATAACTTGAAGAGAGTCTCTCATGAAGGGTTTGGTGTGGACTTGTAATTACATTATCCACTTGTTGTCGTGCGTAGCTATGTTTGGTGTGGACTTGTAATTAAATTATCCATTTATTGTCCTGCGTAGCTATGTTTGGTGTGGACTTGTAACTAAATTATTCATTTATTGTCCTGCGTAGCTATGTTTGCTGTGGACTTGTAATTAAATTATCCATTTATTGTCCTGCTTAGCTATGTTTGGTGTGGACTTGTAATTAAATTATCCATTTATTGTCCTGCGTAGCTATGTTTGGTGTGGACTTGTAACTAAATTATTCATTTATTGTCCTGCGTAGCTATGTTTGCTGTGGACTTGTAATTAAATTATCCATTTATTGTCCTGCTTAGCTATGTTTTGCAAACTTGTAGCTTTTACCCCATTTTAAAGTAATTTCAAAGTCTTAATTTTTAGTTATTTATAAAAGTGTAAAGGCTGGTATTTTATTATAATTGATTACCTACACGAGGTATTTTGCAAACATTCTGCATTCATTAGTTTAAACTTATCGATATGAGCTTTTGATACCTGAATACTATATAGTAAACATATACAAAACATCTGTTTAATTGTATCATAACAGGAGGGAGAATTGTTTCATTATAACACCAACTGATGGTATTATATAATCCATTTACTGAATCTCCCGGCTTGACTACAGAGCGCTCTTACAGCAAGGACTGGAACTACGAGGAGATTGGTAATTCTGTGTTGAAAGGTATGATTATATTATACAGCTCAACTATACCATATTAACTAAACATTTATGTTTCTATTCTATTAGTACAAACACTTAGTACTAATTAAAAAATATAGGTTTTTCCTACTAAGAAATAATTCACTCAGACCGTGAAATTTGAACACTTTGTTTGTTATACTCAGGCTAATTTATTTTCAATATTCATGCGTACTATATACTTTATATCGCAATTTGTATTAAATTAAAAATTACCTTTTCTATTTCTTCAGTCATTACAAAGTAAAATGTACAGTAAACAGTCGATGTTTATGCAACTGGTTTCCTCAAGGAGAAGGGGTGGGGGAGTGGAGCATACATATTACATGAAGAGCATTATGCTCATAGTCAGCACAATGGTGGCCGGGGGAACATACATTGTCCTTTTGTACTCTGACTTTTGTATACGACACTTGCAGTTTATACTATGAATAAACATGTTCGACAACTATTGGTGAAGTATAAACGTTGCAAAGGATATTTTCCAACTATTTTTACAAGTATTTCCTTATAATTAAAAATGTATTATAGCTTTTGACTTTCATGCAACTATTTGTTTTAATTATTTTGTAAATTTATTTTGTTTAATTAAACTGAACCAAAATCAGTTCTACGCTAAATTTGTTATCAGCTTTACCTTAGGTAATTTTAAATATAACTTTATAAGTTATATAACTTTAGAGTTATTGAGACAATCGCAATACAATTATAACTGAAAATGAATTATTTGTTATCATTTACAGTATTAACAGCTATAGTTAATAAGAACCATATTTTAATTAAGTACGATTTTAAATCAAATTACTTCTCAGATTATGAGCTAATTTTTTACCTACATTAACTGTAATATTTTTACTAATAATACACTATAAAAAGTAAATAACTGAAGTATGAAATTAATGTTTCATAAGAATAGACTATTATTTAAAGTATTCAATTTGGAAGCTGGTAGTCTATGTCTAAATGGGCGCGTATTCGTTAGCTACAGATTGTGCATACCTCATGTTACAGTGTTAATTGAGGTTTACATATTAAAGGCTATTTTAATAAATATTATACTTTATTAGTAAACTTATAACAAAATAAATAACTATTGTTACAAATACAAAACAAATGTATGTCATACAACACAATTATAATGTTGTGTAGCATTCTCCTGTTTTGTACGTCTACCAACAACGTAATACAGTTTTTAATTCTTTAGTGTGAGCCTTTGCAAATAAGTTCTTGAATAGGTTTGTCTTTATTGAGCCTCTTTGTTTAGGTCTATCTAAAAAGCAAATACTAAAGCTACTAGTCCTTAGAATTTATTCTGGGATATGAACATTTATTACTAAAGTATTGTAGCTATAGATAGTCAGACACAATTCTACACGATGTCACACGATACAAAGTTACCATGTGCATGTGTGTCATACAAGGTTACCATGTGCATGTGTGTCATACAAGGTTACCATGTGCATGTGTGTCATACAAAGTTACCATGTGCATGTGTACCATACAAAGTTACCATGTGCATGTGTGTCATACAAAGTTACCATGTGCATGTGTGTCATACAAAGTTACCATGTGCATGTGTGTCATACAAGGTTACCATGTGCATGTGTGTCATACAAAGTTACCATGTGCATGTGTGTCATACAAAGTTACCATGTGCATGTGTGTCATACAAGGTTACCATGTGCATGTGTGTCATACAAAGTTACCATGTGCATGTGTGTCATACAAAGTTACCATGTGCATGTGTGTCATACTAGTATTACATTAGCCATACCAATAAAATACCAATTTATAATTTGAAACGTGGCTGCAACCCAAATCCACGAGAACAAATTATACTTTTGTCGATATTTAATCCATAAATAAAAGAATATGTTCATATTATAAGTAGTCAGTGCAGACTGCAATGTTTTATTAAATTGTTAACAATATATTAGTTTTAAAAACAATTAAATATTTTGAATTATAGTTATGTTCATTAAAGGATGCAGTCATAACAGAGTATTACAAAAAATGTATAGAAATAATTGGAGATGAAAATGACTTTACAGTCAACGTTGTATTCCAAAACATAATCTTGTTTAATTTAGAATAAAGCAATAAATATTTTCCAAAACATTAAAATAAATATATTAAACCTTAATATTTTATTTGATTACTAATTATAGTTTATTGACACTAATTTATAATAATTATCATAACATTTATTTTCAACACAACATATATAATACCCCCTTTTCGAAATACGTAACATTAAAATTAGGTTATCCATTAGAAAACCTAGGCACTTACAAAAAGACCAGTATATCTTTGAATGCTGGTGTACAGGAATACTTAATTATTTTAATCATGTGGCGAGAGTAAGCCCAAGTATTAATCCATTCTCTATGCTCGCAGATTAGACAAGAGTGGCTGATGCATATGACGGATTATGAGGACTTATCGTACAATATTACACTTGCTATATCAGTACGACACGAATTACCTACATAAGATATTGTTTGTAGCTAAAGGTTTATTAAATATAAAAAGAAGCATTTATTGATATTAAGTAATTCATGTTATTTGATGCAATACATCAAATTTTAAAATAAGTATAGCATTAATGTATTCGGATTTCAACTATATATATTTTTTATTTTATTTTATTTTTATTCAAGGCATGTTTGGAGATATAAAGATGTATAATTTATCTCGTACAAATGAGCAATCTTAGAACTATTGACATAACACATATTTAAGTCGGTTTATTTAATTTGGCTCTTTATATGAACGTAGTTTAAACAACGCAGTTTACTTAGTTGTATCTGTCAGAAGAAGCGTAAAAAGATTTTACGTTGAACGAAAAATATCTATCAAGAGAAATCGATATTTGGCTAATATATGTCATCTTTAATCCATAATCAATATGTAAGTTAGACTTTGGTTAAATTCACGATAAAAGTTTTAATTTGTATATTTTAAATATACGTTTAAAACAATATTTTATGCCTATTTAGTCATTCAAAGTGGTATTAATAATACAAGAAACTCTATGTATGAAAATAAATGAGATTAGACATTTTAATTTAGATTGTTGTATCCATCTGAAAGCAATAAGTAACTAAATTTTTTTTAAACATTGAAATATTACTACACCTACTAGATACAGTTTAAACAGTTAAATTTTTACAACATAAAATGCAAGGTGATTACTATGAAATGTTCAGCGTTCAAAAATTAGTTATTTATATTTTTTAAATTAATATTGTAAACTATTACATTTAAAAAATAACTACTGTCGGGGCTGAAATTATGTGCACCCGAGTTTGAAGGTTGTTTACTAAGATAAAAAGAGGCGTATGGGTCCAACCACACTATTATTTTCTTCGTTTAATTATTGATTATACATATGCATTTTCAATTGTTACTATGAGTTTTCTTAATTTTTATCCTAGTTAGAAGAAAAAAGAAAAGGATCGGAATTTTAACTATATTTAACTGTACATAAATTTTACACAGCTTTAAAAAAAATGTGTTAATGTAACGCATTTATAAATTAAAACGTTGATGAAAGTAATGTTTTCTATAATTTTCATAAACATTAACCTTTAGTTTTTTTTAATCAAGACAAAAATTCTTATCACTTCACTGAAACGTCGTTTTCATAGCTTGTAAAGGTTGTAACATTAATTACTTGGTTTTGTTGTAATACTTATCACATGTATTGTTAATGATTCATTGTTATTGTAAGTGTAAGTAAATGCTATGATTTTAAATCAATTAAAAATAACTATAAATTGAAAAAATGTAATTGATCGAAATCAATATAAAATAACTGCATTTACTTACGCGTATGTATTCTTATTCGGAGCTATACATGTTATAAGGATTACAACGAGACCAAGGAAATAATTGTATGACTTGTAGAATTAAAAGAAATGTATCAGGGAATTTATAAGAACTTTTTTCTTGGATTGTTAAAATTTTAAAATCATAAAACTACGTTATTGAAAATTTAATGAAATATAAATGCGATACAAAAACAGGATTTTGATAAATAACTGTGTACATTTTATGAACAGTGAAAACTACTTAAATATTGTTTTAAATTGTATATGTCATGACGAACAATTATTTAAGGAAAACAATGGTGTGATTGGAGTTTTCATAGGCCTTTAGTTTTTTAATAAACAACCTTTACAGTAGAGTGCCCATCCTTTCTGCGCCGACAGTAAGGCTGTGATCTGAGCGTTACTAACCCACCTGTTTGTGGGATTTTAAAGAGGTTGACACTTGTTTGTTCAGAGCTTAGCAGGCTCATTTTAGATAGTGACAATGTTTATTGAGGAATTGTGTGGCGTTTCATACAAACGTGGTAAATATGGGTAAAGGCTTCTTTGGGATATGATGCGATCGTTAGAGATAGCTTTCAAAAAAAATCCTGAAATATTTTAATGTAATGTTCGTTATAATAAGATGACTAACTTGAAATAGGTAACTAAAAATTCTTAACCGTAACAAATATTAATGTATTATTAAAAACGATGTATTGACGCAAAAAAGTTCAATCGTAATGGAGCATAAATAAAGCAATAACGAAAGACTGATTATACAGCGACGAAAAAATAAATGAGCATCATTATTGGTTAATGTTTTTACTTAACCAATATATGCAACGGTTAACAAATCTAATAGATTTTAATAACATATAAATTGCAGATTAAGCACAATCAAAATCAATAATAAAATGTTAATGAGGATATGAGTTGAAAAATGGTCATAATAAATTTTATATTTCAACTATCGTGTGTTCTGTAGAACTGTTCCAAGATGTAAAATAGAACCAAAACCATATTAAATAAAGATATTTGATTATAACACAGTAACACTAATTTATTTAAAAAAATCTGTATAGTAACGATTCTATTAGTATTAGTAATTAATTAACAAAGGGTGTAGACGAAAATACTTGACTACTTACAAAGTTTCAAGATAAACATATTTTTACTATAAGTTTAAACTCAACCATTTTACGGTAATCTCCAATGTTTTTTAAATCTTGTGGAATATATATACATGAATTTTGCATTGTTGACAATATTCCTAATGATTTCTATTATTCAAGCTCCTATTATGTTTATTTGATATTTTAAATGAGTGGTAGTTTACATTTAATATAAAAATTATTTTGGGTCTGTCCACAATATCCTCGATACCAAGTTATTGTACATGGTTCCTAATAGACACATGATGGGAAAATGAGATAATAATTGTGGTTCATACCATGTAAACATGACGATCGTATTGGTCCTATCATGAATGTCCTCGCGCAACTGCTTTAGTATCACGCCATGAGGTGGAGCGTAATTTAGTATCAACAAGGGTGTAACTAAAATGTTACTATTTGTCTTATGCTACAGTATAACTAGATATAATCCAGACTACGCCCTTAATGTGCTAAACCATGTCGTTGTAAGTCTTGTATCTAATAGTTTAACACTAAACCAACAGATCTTCGGGTTAGTGCAAGTGGTTCTGTTCTTGCCTGAATCTGGTAATCACAACCTTATTGATATTTAAAGGACCACTCTCAAGTGATCTTGTTCTCAAGTGAGTTAACCTAACTGTACAGATTAGTGCAAGTTAGTATTTAGCTAAACAAGATCACTTGAGAGTGGTCCTTTAAATATCAATAAGGTTGTGATTACCAGATTCAGGCAAGAACAGAACCACTTGCACTAACCCGAAGATCTGTTGGTTTAGTGTTAAACTATTAGATACAAGACTTACAACGACATGGTTTAGCACATTAAGGGCGTAGTCTGGATTATATCTAGTTATACTATAGCATAAGACAAATAGTAACATTTTAGTTACACCCTTGTTGATACTAAATTACGCTCCACCTCATGACGTGATAGTAACTTAAGTACTCATTATTAAGAATTACTACAAGTACAAAAAGTGTAATTAAAGTATTCAGAGTATCCTTAATTTAATTGTAGGAAGAGAGGAAGTTTTTCTATTCTTTGTTCTTTTATAGGCACAAAAAACTGATATGTGATCTTTTAACTGTTTAGAATGTTATATATGGAAAACCAGATGTCTTTAAAATGCGAACATTAAAACTAATACTATTATAAAACTGTTCATTAGTAAAATTCACGCTTATTACATTCAGAAGACATTAGAAAACGAACTAAAAGATAATAAATAAATATATTTGTGTTCATTATCTGAGTGCTAATATTATTACATATTTACCTTACAACAATAAACCTGAGTTCTAATGAAATAATTTATATTTTTCTTGAAGTTTCAAACTTAAATAAAAACCTTATTAGACAAACTAACACCATGCTGAAATGATAGCCAAGTTTAATATTCTCGTTTTGGTAACATTCAATGTTGTTGAATAACTTGTGCATACTTCAAGTGTTCCCAAACTTTAACAAGAACTTGGTTAAAGTGGTAAAAGTTTTATAAATTTTTTAAGTTTAAACAAATTTGAGGTTGAAGTTTTCTAGTTTGCGTCTTATTATTAGATAAAGAAACATAAAGATGATTGTACCTGACAATATTTATAAAACACAGTTTTAAAAAACACAAATTGATTAAAAAACAGCTTATTAAAAAACTTAATAAAAGTGTGAAGAAAATTTACAAAGATTCTGGTTAAATGAATTTTGTATTATAAACTATAGTAATAGGTTTATCATTTTATAGCAAATATTTTTCTAATTTTTTTTAGAAAATACAAATATATTTCAGGCTCTTATATCATACAGGATATAGAGTCAATTATATTAGCCATACAGTCAAATAATTTTGACTCATAATTAAATTTAGTTATGCCATTTTAGTTTTATTAATAGAACACATTTATTTAATTGCATCGCTTCACAAATAGATTGAAACACTAAAAAATTAGTTTTTAATTTTATTAGGAATCCTTGTGCATGTGAAGTATTGTATAATAATTCAAATGAGATAGTATATTTAATTTTCCAACACTGATTACTTCCTCTAAAATATTATAAACGTCCTTGGTTTTAGTTTAAATATGATAAATCCTCAACAGGCGTCTCATAAAAAAGTGAAGGACCACGTTAAATCCTGGATTATCCATCATCTGCTCATTCCCTTTAAGTTAAGCAAATATATCTCAACAATAAGTCTACGGAATTTCATAACTACAAACCATCTTCTGAATATAAAAATTTAAACATGTTTGCACTTCTCTCTCTCTCTCTCTCTCTCTCTCTCTCTCTCTCTCTCTCTCTCTCTCTCTCTCTCTCTCTCTCTCTCTCTCTCTCTCTCTCTCTCTCTCCTCTTCTCTTCTCTCTATGTTTCGATATAAAGTGATATGCAATGCACATAATAAATAAACTAAGGTATAAATTAATTTTAATTTAGTAAGAGGACAAAACGCCTGCACTTTATCCAAAAAAAGCAATCGTCCTTGATGTTCCTGAATTTTATAGTATCATAATTTAGTGTTCTCCTCTTTTGTGACCTACTACTCTATTTAAATTAGTAATTACAGTCACTCTTCTTCGACGTGTAGCCTACATTACAAAAGACAATGTAATTAAAATACGTGTATATTTTCTATCAAATACAATGACACTTGATAACCATTCCCACATATCTTACTAACTTAAAATATAAATTAGTAATAATTGCGCAGTGGCAATCTCGTGTGTAAGTAGATGTGGAACGTTTGAACTGAGATAACATTTTATTGTGTATATCTCTATTATATACAAGAATTTATGTATTTTAAATTTATATTTAATTAGTCCTCTATAGTCAGTTATGCTATGAAGGCCTCACAGTGAGTTAAACAAAACAACAATTTTAAAGTAATGATGAATTTTTTTCATTACAAAAAAATTTGAACTTGTAATGGTTTTATCAAAGAAAACATTTTTAAAATTATTACAGAAATCTTTTAATTAAAAAATCGCTTTCACCGGTTAAGGTATCACAGTTTGAATGTAAACAGAAAACATATTATTTAAACAATATAAATTAAATATGATTAAATATAGATATTTTAAAGAATATAAAATAAATGGATTGGGAAAAAGTAATTTTTAATAAAATATTAAAGTGGAAAATATGATTTACAATTAGTTATTTTATGTTCGATTTCTTCTTTAACTAAAGGTAAGTATATATTACTAAAATTTTTAGATGGTTGTGATATACATTGTTCTTTTATAACAAACATGCAGGTACTTTCAATTTGATTCCTTTTCGTCCATGATGATTCTTTAATTATAATACTAGACTAGTCAAATTTGATGTCATGATTTTCACGTTCTTCTAATTTTGATATTGTGTTTATTTTCCTTTATATATGTCTTCTTTGACTCTTGTTAAACAGTCAATGTCGTAAGTATTTTTCCTAACTATATACAAATAAAAATTAACAGTAAATCTCATTCCTCGAAATATGCATTAAAAAAAGCGGAACAAACTTGGTTAAATGAAGAAATTAAATATTGGTATAAGTTAAGAGTAAGCGTTTATCTCAAAATTATTTATGGACTTTTAACTATTAATTTACATTCAATACAATTTGATATATTGTTAAGTGATACTTTTGAAATGATCAATGACACAATGACAAATGATCAATGATTTACAACGTATATACTAAACAAGTAAAGAAGATTAAAAAGCTTTGCTCAAAACAAAATGTACCTTGTCCTTTTTATAAAAATGATCAATATTCTGAAACAAATGAATATACCTATGATAATCCTTTTGTAGTAAACCTCTATAAAAAGTCATTAAATAATGGAGAATTGAGTTTATTAAATAAAGGTTTAAAATTTTCAATTTCAAAAACCCATTTTTCAAATATTCCAACAGACGTCATGCCAACAGACTCTGCTGATAATCGTTTACCAACTGATCAAAGAGATTAATATAGAGCAATGATTAGACAAACTCTTGAAAATACAAAGAAACCTAAAAGTAACATTTCTAACCCTGAACTAAATGCTCTAAAATCTTTTCGATATGAAGAATCTATAGTAATTTTTCCAGCAGGTGTAGGAAAAATTACGGTCATTTAAGATAAAGAAGACTGTGATGAGAAAGTTAAACAACTAATAAATTCTGGTGAATATTCCAAATAAAAAAGATCGTACAACAAAAATTTTAAAGAACTATTAAAATTAAACTTAAACATTTTGAAAATTAACTTGGAAAACCTCTTGTCACAAAACTAAGTCCACATTATTCGAAACCCTCTCATCTTTATGGACTACCTAAACTCCACAAAGATTTTATTTCCCTGAGACCCTTACTAAGTTCGGTGGATTCACCTACATATAAACTATCAAAATTTTGGTTACTCATCCTAAATCACTTATTTGGCAATTCTACATCTTTTTTGAACATTTCAGAAGACTTTATTGAGAAAATAAACTAATTACAGATTCATTGTCAAGATATTCTAGTCAGCTATGATGTAACTAGTTTATTTACAAATGTACCTGTTACAGAAGTGTTAAAAATAACAAAGAATTTATTAAAGTAAGATGGTAATCTCAAAGAGAGAATAAAATTATTAGCTTGTTTTATATTAGAACTTCTGACTATGTATGTGTAACAAACAACTACTTTCAATATGAAGAACTTTATTATAGCCTGAATTATAGCCAAATTTCAGGTTTACCTACGGGCGGAGTATTAAGTCCAATACTAAGTAACATTTTAAAGGATAATTTTGAAAAATTGCATTTACTAACTGGAATCCCAAACCAAAGATCTCAGATATGTTGATGACATTTTTTTGCATTTAGGAAGATCAAACTGATATTCAAAACAAAATTGTTTATCATATAAATAAATTGAGACTATACTTTAGAAAATGAAAATAATAGACAAATTCCTTTTTAAGATGTTTTAGTTACAAAATCAACAGAACATAAACTTATTACATCACTATATATAAAAAAAAAAAACGTTTAGTGGACAGTACATGAATTATTTTTCAAATCACCCTCAACATGTGAAGATTGGAATGATTTATTTAAGTTTATTTAAGAAAATAGACAATTTAGTAACAAACTACGAATATACTACAAAATTATTAATATATAATAACTATCCTACAAAAATAATTGAAAAAGTGAAATTAAAAAATAAAATTCAACCTAACAGACACAATGAAAATACCAAGTCTCTAACTACAATTACAACTCCATTTATAAAAGTGTTTCATAAAATATTTGAAAAATCAACTCAAAATTCAATATCCGTACTTCTTTTAGTTCAATTAATAACATTCTTAGTCATTTGACAAAATTGAAACCTAAGAACAAAATTCAAGAATATAAAAATATAATTTACAAGATTGATTGTGAATGTAATAAAACTTACATTGGCCAAACCTCTAGACCTATAAGTACAAGAGTCAATGAGCACATATATAATTACAAAACACAAAATAAAGAAAAGTCAAAATTAGTAGAACCCACTCTAAATGAAAATTACGACATAAAATCTGCCTAGTCTAGTATTATATTTAAAGAATCATCATGGACCAAAAGGAATCAAATTGAAAGTGCCTGAATGTCTGTTATAAAAGAACAATGTATATTACCATCTATACATTTTAGTAATATATACTTACCTTTAGTTAAAGAAGAAACCAAACATAAAATAACTAATTGTAAATCATATTTTCGACTTTAATATTTAATTAAAAATAATGTCTAGTAATCCATTCCAATTCTAAATTGTTTTAAAATATCTATATTTTATCATATTTTAATTTATATTTTTTTAAACATAAATTTTTTTCTGTTTACATTTAAACTGTGATGCCTTAACTGGCGAAAGCACTTTTTTAATGAAAAAGTTTTTGGAATAATTAAAAAATGTGTTCGTTTTTTAAACCCTAATTTATTCCATCAAGCATATATAACATAACTTTTACTGGTCTTAAAAGATAATAATCCTATATGTAATCAAATGACATTCAATTTCTAATAAATGTAGCCCACGTCATTCCCATAATCCTTTAAAATATATATTGTTTTTAATAACTTTTAATTTTACTAATATTATATGAGAAATGTTAGTTTTTCAATCTTAATTTTCATTATTACTATATGCAACAAAACTTCCCCAGAGCTTACTGTACCGGACACACTTGGTCTAACCAAAGGTAAACATCTAATAGTGCATTTATATTGACAATTAAGAATGGCGAGTATATGCTACATTTTGCACCTATATTACATCTAGTTTAATATTTAATATTTGCCACAAAATATCAGACTGCTGTACCCATATATAAACACAAAATTCAATATTGCTAATTTATATGACCTAAATAAACTGAAATAAATTGCAAAATCTTTAACTGCACTGTAAATTTTATTATAATATAACATTTAACATTTTTAGCATTTCAGTTTTGCTAATAAATAAATAAATACAATACAATAAATTGAGGATAATATATTAGGTTGAAAACATGTTGTAACACAAATTTTAAAACAAGAAGTATATCAATTGAGGCCATTACTTTATAAATAATGACATAATTCTTACTTTGAATCAAAATTACTGTCTATAAAATATAATTATCCCGATTTCGGTGGGATATAGTGTCAATAGAAAATAGATATTTAAAGTTTATAATTTTTGAACGTTCAACAGTTTTTAAAATTCTTTAAAACGTGTCCAAAAAACATTTAACAGAAACACCAGTGGTTTGCCACTGAGATGTGCAGGGAACAAATTTATGCTCAGACGGAGTTTTCATATCCCTAAATTAAAACAAATTATTTGACAGCATACGCTCCAAATACATTATACTGAGATTCTGTTTGTATTTGAGCTGTCAACAATTTTCATCTCCCGTTTTTCTCAGTTTAGCATTGTAAATACATGATATTATTTGATTAAGTTTTCTGTGTTTATTCCTATCAGATTTTACTCATGAACTAAGTAATAATAATTTAATAATTTCTTTTAATTTATAGTTTCCTCTCCCACTTACTTAAAATCCAAATGGTGGTATTGTTATGTTTAAAAACAACAACAATTTCAAGTAGGGATAATGATGGGTGTGTAGAATTCGGACTGAAAAAAACCAATAACCAAACTAAAAATTTTATTAATTGACAAAAACAAATGTCTGTATGATTATTTTAGTTACTAGTATGGAGTAAGTATGGTGGAATAAATTGGTACCATACAAATTTTATATCAGTAATTACGGGGTGTAATTTTTCGTGACACTGTATTACATAAATAGACAAATATAAAATAAATTAGCTTCTTATCATTAAATACAAAATGCTTTTGGATATATTTTAATTAATCACCTATAATCATTTAAAATCAATTTATATTAATCAATTTATATTGACCAAAACCAAATAGTAAAAATTTTAATTAATACAGTTTATAGATATACAATTAATAAACTGTAAACATTTGTGTTTTTTAAATAGGAATTTGACAATGACGCATTATTTGATGTAATATATTGTTCAAATTCATATATAACGATAGAACCATTAAATTTAAATTTAAATGTAAACTAAACAAAACCAAGTGCTTAATTTGATTCCCATAGTAACAAACAAAATAAGAAAATTGTTATTACAATAACAAAAATGTTCAACGTCAATAAAATTAAATAAATTTAAATTAGATTCTGTATTATATCAAAGTCATACATATAGGATATATGGCTTAGCATTATTAATAATTTTCAATCAATAATATTAATTAATTTAAAGTATAAATATTTGTTGCTGGTGATATTATAAGTTAAATGAAAATAATTTTATATAATCAATAGAAACACATCCAAAATAATGTTTTATTTAGTGATGAAAATTCTATTTGTTTTAATTGTTTGTTTATCGTTTGCATTTAGTTTTCTTTACCAGTTAGGGACTTTTGGTAAAACATTTCCAAGTACTGGGTTTGTACCACATATGGTAAGAAAACTACGCAGTATAATATTTTGGAAAACTAGTTCGTAAAGATAAGACCCGTTTAAGAGGGATATTAGGTGAATATTAAAACCTAGTAGGTAATAACTGATTTTGGTAAACGAATTGAAAATAATACTAAGATAATTGTAACCTATTTGCAAAATTGATTTAACTCAGATTTTGTAATATATATTTTTTTTACTAAAATAAATACAACAATAAATCCTAAAAAAACTAGTTTATTTTCATTGCACGTATTAGATATTATATAAAGCATTTTACTAATCAAAGTGTCGTTAAACATCTACACCTTGGTTCATCAATATTAATGCCTATTTTAGCTTTCCGGTACGTCGCTATCTGAAATAATGTATGTTTATATTTATAAGAACTGTGTAAAAACGGAATATTATTTGATGCTTAGTAACAAAGAAACATTATAATTATGAATAAAACAATACTTATAAATCACATTACTGAGCTATTAAAATTTGTTTAATATTTGTTGTGCATACACCATGCTTTAACGTGTTGATATACTGTGCACATGGTTAGTAAACCCAACGATGCATCACAACAATACTTATGTAAACTATGTACACGTTGTGCTTCATAATGGATCATACTTCGATACAGTATGAAGTAGTTTTTATCAATTGGTGATCTTTTAATTTTGGTTAAGAATAAAAAAAAAAAATTATCGAGTTTTAATTCGCTGTAATATCGTATAATAAATCACAAATAGCTTTACTATATATTTCAAGTTCTTTAAATATATAATAAAACTACATTGGTTTTTAATATGGAAAATAAAATTTAAAAAAATAATAATAATTTGGACATTTAAAAAAAAAGCAGAAATTATTTTAACAGTCAAAGTAATGCCTCTTTGCAAACAAGGCCTGGCGATTATTTACCAGAGTAAAGTGTGGTTTTTTGTAGGTCAAGTTAAGGCAAACTTAAAATTAGCAGTAAATATGTGCAGGTTGACGTACATAATAAGAGTTAATTACGTATAAATGTTCGAACCAAGATTTAATATTAGTAACTAGTAAACCTATTTACTTCTATACAGCTAAAATTATCAATAGTAAGCAAACCTTTCCTTAGACCTTTATTGACGATTTAATAGAATTATAAATCCATATGTTTTACGAATAAAAGTATATCCTCCAAACCAAAGATAAAATTAAAATTAACGTTATATTTGTAAATTTAAATATATCAAACTAAAATATTAAAAAATAGGATTTAATATTAATCGCATATATTCAAAAAGATTCTCAAGAAAATTAAGATTTTGTTTCTCATATAAAACCACATGTATGTTTTTTCAATCAGTATGTAGCTATTGTTTGCTACGATTAACTGCTCTTCCCTCAGGTAAAACCTCCTCGTCACAATCCTGTTTCATAACTAAACGTGTAGTTATTGTGATGAGACTAACTGCTCCTAACCTAATTCAAACCATTCCTTAACAAACCTGTTCATAACATTAACATATGTAGTGATTGTTACGTTATAAGCTCTCTCCTAAATAAAACCATCCTAACACATCCCATTTACTGAACTAAATGTGTAAATATTGTTTGATAGTTAGTCTTACCAAACAATAATTACACACGAACAAACAAACATTCACCAACCTAACATTCCTTTACGACCAATTGTTAGCTCCAGAGATTCTTCTACCCGTGAATTATGCAAGTTTCTCCTTCCCATAATCACTCCTTTGGCCATCACACAAGAACCATCACACAAGAATTTAAAGGAATTCTCTGAAATGACAAAAAATATGACTATATAATAATGACATTCTTGTCAGTTTTGAAGTAGTTAACTTCAAAAGAATAATCTAAACAGGCTTAATCAAGACACTAAACTTTCAGAACGTACATAACTCCCCATAAATGTAACAATGTAACTTTTACACATTTTCACTGAATGTAATCACTTTGAAATAGAAGGTCAAATATATCGCCAAGATGATGGTATGGAAATGGGTTCCCCACTATCACCTATTTTCACCAATATCTACATGGAAGAGTTTGAGGAACAAGCAATTGCTTCCTTAAGTCTCAAACCTAAGGTTTGGCTTAGGTACGTGGACGACACATTTGTCTGCTGGAGTTATGGTGAATCAAATTTAGAAGAATTTTGAAAACACTTGAACAAGGTCTCACCCACCATTAAATACACCATAGATAAAGAAGTAAGCAATAAATTATCATTTTAGGTGTAAATGTAAAAAAAAACAAAACATGGCCTTAAAACATCAGACTACAGAAATCAAACTCACACAGGCCAGTACCTACATTTTAATTCCAACCACTCACAAAATGTTAAAGAAGGTGTAGCCTTTTCTCTCTTTGATAGGGCCCAAACCATATTCTCAGAAAGAACTAAACTAGATAATTAACTCAAAAATGTCTCCAAAGATCTCATAAACAATGGCTACCCTCAGTCTCTCATAAATAAATGCAAACAATAAACGTAAACAAACACCCACTGACACATAAAAACCTAAAGCATTCATGTTCATTCTATTTACGCCTAAAATTTCAGAAAAATAATACGCATAGCTAGTAAATACAAAATCAGAACATCATACAACACACAAAACACATAAAGACAGTCTTTAACAAAAACTAAACCAAAGAATGAGGAGCAATCCTTCAGTATGCTAGTAAATTGCATTACTTGTGAATGCAATGAAAAATACAGAAGAGAAACAAAATTACCACTAGCAGTTAGGCTAAAAGAACAAGAAACTAACATTAAAAAAGGAGAAGCTACACATTCTAAATTAGCTGTACATTCCTGGAACAATGAACGTGGGTTTAACTGGGATAAAACTAAAATAATTCACAGGGAACCACATTTTCTTAACGTATATTCATCGAAGGTGCCTTTATGAAAGTAAATAATGAACAAGTAATCAGTCAAAGTAGCATAGAAGTTAGACCCATGTGAGTTCCTTTACTTAAAAACACACTTGAATTAAAGTTCGGTACACTAATGACATTACCTAACCAGAATCCTACGCCACCTGCACCTACAACAAAAAAAAAAAACACCCTATGACCCTGCGTCTCCGTACCTGAGTCACCGTATTTCTGGCGAACTTGGAGCGTACGTCTCTGACTACGTCAGTCTCTGGAAAGTTTTTATGAAGTGTAGTGTGTACCTGTATATTTGTCTTATCCCCATGTTTTATCACCTTGGAGGAAACTTCGCAGACACTGAATTGAATCATACTCACTTCGTGCCTGGGACGTCTAGACGCCATCGTCACTGCCGGTCGTAATATTTGTAATATTAGAAATATTACAAATATTTTGTACTATTGTAATAGTTGTATATCAAAGTATACAAATGACTAAATCATTTTATAATATTTGATTATTGTATTGTTCTATTTCTACTCTCTGTTGTCTTTTTGGGTTAAAGTGTAATAGTTAATTTAGGTTAGATAGTAGTCTCAGTCCTTCTGAGTCACATATCATTTTGGTGCATGATTAATGTTATTTTAAATTATTAGTGTTTTTCAGGTACCATATATTTATTTTATTTATGCTCAGTTAATGTAATTCATTTCAGTCTGATTGGAATATTAGTTTAATTGTGTTTTCACATTTTTTCGTTGATATCGTGATTATGGCAGTGCCTAATTTGGTTATATTAATTTCACCAAGTTAACATTTTTTATGTTTAGTAGAAGTTCATTTTGTTTTACCCCATTCTACATTATAGGTTAAAATTTAGATAATTATTAATGTAGATATGTTTATTAGTTTAAGAATGTAGTTTTATAACATGTTTGTTTAGATGTAATTTAGTTTTTAGCATTTGAAAAAGATTTGAGTTTTACCAAGTCGAAACGTCGTGATTGGTATTTTTCACGTAATAATGGCAAATGTCCAACAACCTTTTTCTTCCTCAACAAGACTAACTAACCCTCCCCCGATATAATCATTTTAACACATTCATAACTTAATAAGTAGTTATTGTTTAATAAGTTTAACTACCCCTCCCATAGGTTAAAATATCATATATTTCATAACTTAACATGTAGACATAATTTAAAAAGACTAACTGTACCTCTCCTAGGTAAAAGCATTTCATGGCAATCATGTTTCATAAATAAACGTGTAGTTGTTGTTTGATTATACTAACTGTACCTCTCCTAAGTAAAAGCATTTCATGGCAAACATGTTTCATAAATAAACGTGTAGTTGTTGTTTGATTATACTAACTGTACCTCTCCTAGGTAAAAGCATTTCATGGCAATCATGTTTCATAAATAAACGTGTAGTTGTTGTTTGATCATACTAACTGTACCTCTCCTAGGTAAAAGCATTTCATGGCAATCATGTTTCATAAATAAACGTGTAGTTGTTGTTTGATCATACTAACTGTACCTCTCCTAGGTAAAAGCATTTCATGGCAATCATGTTTCATAAATAAACGTGTAGTTGTTGTTTGATCATACTAACTGTACCTATCCTAGGTAAAAGCATTTCATGGCAATCATGTTTCATAAATAAACGTGTAGTTGTTGTTTGATCATACTAACTGTACCTATCCTAGGTAAAAGCATTTCATGGCAATCATGTTTCATAAATAAACGTGTAGTTGTTGTTTGATTATACTAACTGTACCTCTCCTAGGTAAAAGCATTTCATGGCAATCATGTTTCATAAATAAACGTGTAGTTGTTGTTTGATCATACTAACTGTACCTCTCCTAGGTAAAAGCATTTCATGGCAATCATGTTTCATAAATAAACGTGTAGTTGTTGTTTGATCATACTAACTGTACCTCTCCTAGGTAAAAGCATTTCATGGCAATCATGTTTCATAAATAAACGTGTAGTTGTTGTTTGATCATACTAACTGTACCTCTCCTAGGTAAAAGCATTTCATGGCAATCATGTTTCATAAATAAACGTGTAGTTGTTGTTTGATCATACTAACTGTACCTGATCTACTTAAAACCCTTCTATAACAAACTTGTTTCATAACTTAACATATAATTATTATTTAATAAGACTGACTATCTCTCATCTAGATAAAACCATCGTAGCACATTCCTGTATTGATTGATAAGAACGACTGATCTTCCATTAGTAAAAACCATCCTAAATATGTGTAACTTACGCATAAGAAACTTTGACGGTGACTCATTCGATTACAATTAACAAAATTAGATATAATTAATTTCGCAATGCCTTTTTATATAAAACATAAAAATGTGTTTAGATACTATACACTTAAAACAATGTGCAGAAAATTTAAATTACTTTGTCCAAAAACATTGACTAAACATAATTTTAAAACGTAATATTTCAGGTAGTATTGATGAAACTTAAGGCAAATCAATATCGTTAAAAAAACGACAATGACAATCTTGACTGTAAATTGACACAGAGATTCCTTGAAGCATAGATAAATTTACTCAAAATCTACTTAAAGAAATCTTTGAGAAACATTATCATGCCATAAACCTCAAGTTATAAATCCTTTGAAAATTGACCTAAAGTTATTACACAAATAAGAGTGGGAACATCTTCTATTACATGTTGCTATAATGTAATAATCGTGAACTAGTGTATATATTCAAAATACATTGAATGATATATATTAACATTAAGATACTATCTTTAAATATTTAAATACTACAAAATATTGGTGAATTTATAAAAATTATGTAAAATGAATTAAAAAAATGACATTCTTTTGACTTTTATGTATTTGTATCAACTCCAGTCAAAATTGTTAATTCCCAAAGCATATGCAATGTTTATAGATAGCCTAAATGTCTTGGGCGATAACTTCCAAATAAACAGGACTACTACGGACGTCAAATATGAAAATTGTAGTCATTCTGATTAATTACATTTTATTTGTCATGGACCTGTCAAATTTTATAGAAAATCTATTAAACGTATGACTCCCTTTCGTTTCAACTACTATGATAAATATACATGTTTTATAGTTTAGTCGAAACCAATGTATTATGTGTTTTAGGAATCATTCAATACTAGTTTTCCAGGCAAATATTAAGCCACATTCAACCTGTTTCCTAAAAAAATAAGTTATAGTTAAATTAATTCATTATTAACTTTGAAAAACTGTTGAAAATAAGTTTGATCATAAATGTAACTATTTTAAGAAGTTTGCAACTTTAGGAGAAAGTTGGGTAAGTTGAGTGAGGAGAATCCTTTGTGCTCCATAAAAGGCCGAAGGTAATCTTGTATAACCCTAGCATATATTATGTAGTTTTTCTTGGCCTTTATGAACCAGGCTGGAGTCTCCTTTACAAATAGCATTGACAAAAAAAGGAAGTATGAATACTTTCATGTTTAAACTAGGCAATAGTTTCAACAAAATCATTAGGTATATTTATTTACTTATCCTATAAAATGTAATATTAAATTATTTTACATGATCAAAAACATTGAATCTCTAATTTTAGTTTAAATTATTCTGTTTTGGTTTTTTATTTTGTATTTTGTATTTTTTTTTAATAACTGATTATTAGAATGGTGTGGTTTATATTACTGTGATAACATAAACTCCATTTATTTGTTCATAATCTACCAGGTCTTGGTTGTTTTCAGCATTACTTAAGATTGATACTTAAAACTTCACAGAATATGTTTACTATTATCTCAAAAAGAATGAAGTTTGTTAAATGTGCTTTGAAATATAATATCTATAATAAATTGAATGATAAATATAATGAAGTTTCCTTTTATTCATTTTTATAAAAATACATGACCGGTTTCGGCTATTAGGCCATCTTCAGATTGTAAATAGTATAAGCTATAATAAATGAACAATTATAAAAATAAAATAGATGAAAATAACATATGATTAATTTAGTGTGCGGGCAAGTTGAATTTTATTTTTGATTCTTGTATTTTTTAACTTCTCTTATTTTTTCATATATAGGATTGTTCATGTTAATTTGTGTATTTAATATTTTCTTTGGTTTATTATAATTGTTTATGTATATATGTAAATTTTCGTTGGTATTAATTTTTTCTCATTTCTTCTCGTATTCTTTAACTGTAACATTTTCATTTATATTTTGGTAACTGTGATTTGACTGGAGAATATGTTCAGAAAATTTAGATTTATTTCATGTTGAATTGTTGTTTCTTATGGCTGTATGTGTCCTTTGTAACGTAAATTAAATGTTCTTCCAGTTTGTCCTATGTAAAAAGAATTTCATTCTGAACATTATATGTATATATATTCCAGACTTTTCATATTTGTTATTTTTATTTTCTTTGTTGGATTGTTTGTTAATTAAAGTAAAATTATTATTCTTTGTTTTGAAACTGAGTGTATATTTACTGTGTTGAAAAGTCTTTCTATAAGCTTTATTCATTTTTGTATTATAAGGAAGATACATTTTTTTCTTTTCTTTTTGTTTCATTTTCTTATTTTTGTTTCCTTTTATTCTTTTTATAATTTTGTCAACAATTGTCAGATTGTAAAAATTTTTTGAAGGTAAGTATTCTATTTTTCTTTTTTCTTCTTCATAATCAGATTTTTTCATTGGGATGTTTAACATTCTGTTTATCATTGATCTGAAACTAGATAATTTGTATTTCCATGGGTGGTTAGAATTATATGGAATTAGTAGGTCACTTTGGGTTGATTTTTTAAAAATTTTGAAAGAGTGTTTATTTCCAATATTTGTGATTGTTATATCTAAATAGTTTCTTTCTTTTGCTTCATTTTCTTTTGTAAATTGTATCTTGTCATTTAACGAATTTAAGTGTTCTAGTAATTCATCACTTTCTTTTTCGCTTCCTTGGAGAAGACACATTACATCATGAACATAACCAAACCAATAGATTATTCTTTTTTAATATGATTAACAAACTAAATTAATCATAAGTAATGTTGTTTTAATCTGCTTTATTATTATAATTATTCATTTATTATAGGTTATATTATTTACAATCTGAAGATGGCCTAAGAGCCGAAACCAGTCATGTATTTTTATAAAAATGAATAAAAGGGTACTTCATTATATTTATCATTCAATTTATTAAAATAGTAGCCCTAACGTGAACTAGCTTATACATTAATATCTATAATACATATATATATATATATATATATATATATATATATATATATACATATATACATATATGTATATATATGTGACACATATGTATATGTGCCTGTGACGTATATATATGTACATATATATATACATATATATACGTCACAGGCACATGTTCCACACTCGTATTCTTTGACCAGTTACCATTAAATTTGTATTGTGCTTTTAGGAAATGTATTAGTTTACTCAAAAGATCCTTGTTAATTTTATTTGTTATATCACGAATACCATTGATATATTTCATTATTCCTGCTCTTTATGGTTTAGGTATTATGTTTTTTTCTAATCAAATTGTATGGAGTATTATTTATTTGTTTTTTCGTGAATTATTTATGTGTTTTTCTTACATCACTATTTTAAAGATATTCTGTATAATAACGATGAACCTATATAATCCCGTGTAATCAGAGCTCATTGCTATGGACAATAAACCCTAAAGGACATAGAGTACAGTGTCCTACAGAGGTAATACTCTACAATGTTAAATACGTATTGCCTACATTTTATTAGCTATATAACTTGTTTGTCTGTAGATTCCTATGTAACTCCAGTTAAGGTGTTAACATTTGTCAGTGAATTTACCGGTGACTATTATTTAAATATGCACTATAGCACATAATCTGCTTGCGGTATGTTTTAATTTAAAATATAATGCTTAAGTAAACTCAGTATTAAATTGTGAACAGTTTGAAGAAAGTATTACAATTCTGTAGGTCTTTAAACAAACATTTCCTGAACGTCCATCTAAAATTTTGTAAAAGTTTGTTTTATACATATTATATTCTATAGTTAATATTTGACAGAAAATAAAAATAAATGTGTTTTTATATATTGGTTATTAATTTTACACAGTCTTGCAAATGACCTGTCAATAAATAAAAATCAGTTTTTTTTAAATTTAAACATTTAAAATGTATTGAAAACGTACAATGGTATAGTAGGCTGATCTCTCTGGGAAACTTAAGAGTTTCCGTGGGGAGTCTCCCACTAGTTATCGGCCACACCTCTCCTAGTGATATACATTTAATGGCCGATACTTCTATGTTAAACATGTTTTGTATTTTGACCTTGCTAATACTGACTGAAGGTAATTTTATAGATTTCCTATTAAAAACAGTTTTAATTACGATGATGAAGATACCATTAAATAGTATGGCTTTTAAACCCGGTTGTCTTATTTTCACAAAGTCAATATTTAGGTCTTAGTCGTAGTAAACACTTGAATATTGTACAAACTATACTACCACAGGAGATTGTGAACTTAAGGGAAACTTGATTTGTATAAGATATCATATATAATATAAAGGACGAATTTATATGAGTAGTGGTTGTAGTAGCATTAATTTACAATACTTGAACAAACGTTTTGTTTTTTCCACAAATTGCAGTTACTATCCTATTTCTTATAATTTTTACAATAAATTAATGTTATGTATTTTTACTCGTATCAAACAACAAACAGTCATTTATTTCAAAGGAATTTAGGCAGTTTATTTAGGGACTTATTATTTAGAGATTACAAGTTAACGTCACATAACACATACATATTACATATATGCATATAATGTACAAATATACTTCAATACAAGTGCACAATATAAGCACAAACAGCAAAGATATACTACAGAACATGCAAAAACTGCACAAATATTATGGTTTTTGATTTCGACAAACCACGTTTACGTTTTCTATACCAGAGGGATTCACAACAGAATCAATCCATAAGGGTATTTGGTCATTTTCTACTTATATTGCGATACATTTGTACTGTGTGACGCTCACTTGTAATGTACATGTACGAACACGGATTATGGTTACTGAAAAACTATATTATTTAGGTAATGAATTTTATTTATTTACAAAGGCTATAAAAACATTTGAACATATTGAGGTAAATAAGTTTAAAACCCTACGTTTTGTATGTGTGTAACTTAATGAGGCTACAAACAAGTTTCTATCCACAGAAAACATTATTTATCCCACAACGAAAAACTTTAATCAAATAAGCCTTCATGATTTTAAACCTGAACAAATCACATCAACAAAGTGTAAGAGGTCGTCATCTCATCCTAAAAGTACTTTAAATAACTCTACCAAACTCATTAGCAAATTTAATATATTATAGTATTAGTATGCCTATAAACTGTTTACTTTAAATATTCTTAAAACGTCTATACATCTTTCTATATTCATTTTAATTATTTCTTCGAGTAAAATAATTCGTATCACTAATAATTTATTAATTCTCTTTTCTAATTAATTTTTCAAAGTTACTTGTAGGAGTACTTGAAAAATTTAAATTATCTAAGTTTAAACAACACAAAATAAAAATGTTTGAATAATTTTAAAATTAATTTTTCCTCTTGACTATTAAACCCATTGATTTCTAAAAAGTTTTTAAACATTATATTAAAGTAATGGATTTTTTCTATTATCTTTTCCCAATAAATTAAAGCATTTAAACATAAATATATGTTAATTGCAATAAATATTCAAGCTATGAATTAAAGTTACTGATTAGTGCTGCATATATGAAGAAAGTTAGTTATATTATCTTTATTCTAATCAATGGAATATTAAACTTTACGTTCTGAAAATTGTAAATTGACCTTTAATAGAGTACATGTTCAAAATGTTGTCTGAGTTGGGTAGGGGTTTTGAAAGGAGCTAAGATGTTCAAGTCTTTGGCTCAACAAACTTCAGAGTCTAGCCTAAGTTAGTCTGCCTTAACTTTAACAAATGCATCTTGCTTCTTTTTGTCCTGTCGATTTCAGGTTTACCGATAGGTTGCAACTAAAAATTTTTCCATCCAATTAAAATCATAATCAACCTTCACAACTTAACAAGAGTTGCAAATATTTGTTTAAATTATATGAGACAAGATTCTACCATGTGAGTAAATACATCATATAGATGGTGGTAAATAATGAAAACAGGAGAGTGAGCAAATTTTTAAGACATATGTGATCTATGTATAATCTGGATTTAACATTACTATCTGTTTAGTAGTAGATGAGAGGGAATTCTTTGAATTGAATTATAACAGTGTTTTTACGTAAGATATTACTAATAAAATCAAATTAACATTAATTATTTGGTATAGAAAGATCGGGAAAATTCTATTTTGTAATTTTCATAACTAAATAGTTAGTAGTGATAAGTGTTCTCCCTTGCACTTCCACCATCTCTCCAGACGATGTTATCTGGGCTTCTTTCACTTGTTGTTACTTTGTGATTTATTAATACATTAAGTAATTCAAAATTTTTTGGGAGCAAATTTGTAAAATACACAAAAATATCTACTATTAACTTGACCCCATTCCAATATATATACTCTGTGCTTTTTCAACACATGACATTTAATATAAATATCAGTTTTAGGCTCAAGAACACGGCTCATAGGTTCTTATCAAGATATGCCAATACTTTTGATCCAATTGTACATTATTAGAGGAGCTATTGTTAGTACATTCATATAATCAAAGCACGTTGATTAATTTACTAAAAGAAATATGCCTTATAGGATCTTTCTTAATATTGTAGTGCCCGGAGGTCAAAAAGTGTTCAGATGTACCCAATAGTATAAGCCTAACGCTTCGTGAACTTTTGTATTACTGTGTACGTTTTGAAATTAGTGATATTATAACTACCTGACAATAAAACATTAAAATAGTATCAATACAGCCTAATTTACACAGCAGACAGAGCTATAACTATATGAATGGAAGTTTATAACAATAACTGATGATACTAACAACATAGCACGTCATAGTGGTGTTATTTGTTATTGAGGGTAATGGATCCCCAGTGGCCCATTGACTATAAAATGGCACTGGTGTTTAGTAATTAAGGGTCTTGTGATTTTATGTACATAGTATGCAGTATAAAACATGATTTAGTTCATAAATGTTCCTGAATTGTAGTATTTTCGATCGTATTTTAAATTAAATAAGTTTTGAAAAACTCTTTACACCTCAGAAAAGGTTTTTAATTGAATATTTACTCGTAAAAATAAAACATCTGTAATAAAAATAAACTATCATAAACTGTAGAATATAACTACTAAATATAACAATTTATACTACTAGAATATAACTACTAAATATAACAATTTATACTACTAGAATATAACTACTAAATATAACAATTTGTATTCTATATTTCTTATACTACTACAACAGAATTTGCAGTATTAATTATATAGCGGACAATGTTAAGTTGTTTAAATAATTAATGTCATGCTTACCAAATTTAGAAGTAGTATCGAATTAAGTTGTATCGGATTAAAAACCCACTTAAAGATAAATAACGTAATTTAAATTGTCTCCCAATCCTTTATAAATCAAGCATTAATATGTGAATACAAACACACAACAGTGGCGTTACTATGTAAGATTATGGTTTTATAGTATAAAACACAGTAAGATAACTAAACTAAATATAGGGTAACGTCAAATATTTTATGATTTTGATTGATCTTTCAATTAAATTCTTATTAGTTGATCCCTGATTCATATGAAATGAAAATGTGTGTCATTCAATAGACCCACTTGTAAGTCCAGAACATATAATTCATATTCTATGTTTGAGGCAATGTGTTCCCGATATAAGTTGGCAACATTTATAACGATTTACGTTGTTATGAATAATTTATTTAAAAATATAAATTACTATAGTACCTTTGGGTGGAATGTATAATCTACGTTTAGTATTTTATTATTTAAGTTTAAGGTTGATTAAATCACAATTTTTATCACTTTTTAATTACCCCTTAAGTTTTAATTCATTGTCTTTAGTTTATCACTCCAAGCATTAGTTTTTTGGTTAGCTATACTATAACAATAGCCATAAAAAGAGCAAAAAATAGTAAAGGCTAAGTTACAAACTTACATAACATTTATTATATGCTTATTTCTTAAATTTGATTATATATATTTATCAAAGATTGCTAAAAAACATAATTACTTTAATAACAAAATAACGCCAAATAATATTGGTATACATTTCAATAGAAATAATATTCGGCTAGAAAATTAAAAGAAGTGATAAAGTTATTGTCCCTAGTATATTTTTATACCTGGCTTAAGGTGTATTCAATTATTTTAGCCGTAATATATATAACTTCATGTTGTACTTACCTAAAACGTTTAATGATTTTTAAAAATACCAACAAATGTTTGTCTTGTAATATGAGCTAAACATGCGAAATTGACTCTTTCTTAACTTGGGCTCTATCCAAAGAAAAAATACTTATTTTAAAATATAAAGTTAGATATTAAAATGTATTTTGAACCAACTATACTCTAAATATTGTACAACGTTCTGAATTAACAATCATACGAGTTATTGGTACATTGTATTCTTTTTAACATATTTCAAAACTTTGTAAGTCATTTGAAACGTACTTTTGTCATTCCTCATAAAAAAAGAACATAACATCATCATAAGAAGAGGAATTAGAACAATTATCAAAAGGATCAATAGCAAAAAGAACATGAGAGATAAGGTAAAAGTGATAATTTTGAAATCAGAAACCAATACAACTTAATTATTCACTAAGAATAATCCCATTTATATTAAATTTGAAATTCTTTAAAATAATGTATAGCTCAAACATATACGTTATCAATATTTTTTTATCACATTTTCCCCCCCATTTACTTCTTTAAATTAAATTTTGATTTGCTATCAGACTCATTACTCTTTCAGTTGAGTTTATACACTAGTAAAATGGCACAAGAGCTTTATTTGGGAACTAGCCTTACAAATTATTTAAAATACCATTTCATCAAGGAATTAATATTTTAAGGAATGTAGTAATATGTATTTAATTATAACTATACACTTCAAGTGTTTAGGTCATGGAAATTATATTTTTGCTTAGGTAAAGAATTGACAAATTGAGTTTTTAGAAGACAATTCAAGTTTCTATAAACTGGTCAAGATAATTACTCGAAAAGGTAATTTTTAAGTGGTGTGAATAGGTAATGTTTGGAAGAATTTCAACTACATATGTTTTATGGAAGTTTAAATGCTCATCTTGAAAATGTTCTAGTTCCTCTTTGATAATAACAAGTTAAATTATGTTTGTATATAGCTGTGTGTTAAAGTCTATCTTTGGTTCACGCATTGGTTTAATTGAACTGTTTAAACGTCAGCTTTAAATGTAAGTTTTTTTTCAGGTAGATCTTTTGAAATGCTGCACAAACACTAAACATACAAGCTATAATTTCTTCCTGTGTAAAAATTCTTCAAGGAAGCTTGATTATTTTAGGAATATTTACCCTTTACACAATAAAATATATTCTTTTCAGTGTTATCTTCTACGATCTTATACTAATGTAGAGTGTATTGCATAAACGCTAAAGGGAAGCGCAATATTAAATACGATGTGGTAACAGAAAGCAAATATACATAAAATAATATACTACCAAAAATAAAGAAAAATGGTATACAAACATAGGTCTGAAAACTCTTCGATAGCAAATTACAGCCGGTTAAACATTTCGGTAAGAATCACGGATACATATTGAAAATAACACTATACACAACTTATGGAAAGATAAATTCGGGTGGAAATATAATGATTTCTAATGTAATTTGACTTGATAAAACTAAATAAATAGGTTTCACAACTGTATATTTAGTAGCGTTTAAGTAATTTGGTGTTAAACGCAAGAAATTTGGGCAAGAAACTCCGTTTTTTTTACGTTTAGTGTACAACACCTTTGTTAAAAGGATAATAAGGTCATAACAATTTCATAAATAATTTGTGGAGAATTTGATTCTGAGAAGATTGATGTAAGCTAAACAAAAAACAACAATGCAAAACGTAAATAACAAAAGTTTAATTTTATTAAGTATCATACAAAAGCAAAAGTAATTGCAAGGACAGAATTAGATAAAGATAATAAAACCGGAATTTGTGTTTCCAATAAATAATTGTTTTCATTTAGAGACATTATTGTGTTGAAAATAGAATGAGACCTAAATTTTAGTTTTTCATTAAGTACGGAATCTTTTGTATCGTTATTACTAAAACTTTTATAAATTTCGAATTGTTCCAGGGAGTCTAATTTACTTCCTTTGTTGCAGATATGTAAAATATCTAAGCCATTATTTAAATCGGCCATGGTGTGATTTTTGTCAACCAAGTGTTGAGCAAAGGTCGACTTTTGTTTGTGTGCTCGGGCGTCAGGGCGGTGTTCCTTATAACGCTGAGCAAAGGTTCGCCCCGTTTGTCCAATATAAAAATTCTGTGGAATATAATCATTTAATCCAGAATAGCCTAAAGAGGGATTTCAAAAAACATGGCCTCCAACTAGTCTTCAGAACTACAAACAAAACAAAACATGTGTTGTCATTAAAAAAGTCCATCGAAAACAAAACAGATAAATCCGGCGTGTATAAAATCTCTTGTATGGACTGTCAGAATTTTTATATTGGACAAACGGGGCGAACCTTTGCTCAGCGTTATAAGGAACACCGCCCTGACGCCCGAGCACACAAACAAAAGTCGACCGTTGCTCAACACTTGGTTGACAAAAATCACACCATGGCCGATTTAAATAATGGCTTAGATATTTTACATATCTGCAACAAAGGAAGTAAATTAGACTCCCTGGAACAATTCGAAATTTATAAAAGTTTTAGTAATAACGATACAAAAGATTCCGTACTTAATGAAAAACTAAAATTTAGGTCTCATTCTATTTTCAACACAATAATGTCTCTAAACAGTGGACCTGGACAAATCGACCATTGCCCTACTGATAACAGAAGAGTGGTGGGAGGAGTAACCTAATCGAATTGTTTCCAGTCTGCTTCCGATCGCGCCGTGGACCGTGAAATATGTGTGGTAGGCCTACCAAAAGTTTTAATGTTCGATGTCTTTATGTGTAAACTGTGTTTTTTAATTAATTTGTGACGCATCCCACTGGGACTTATTTATTATTATTATCAAGTAAAATTAGTCTTATGACATTTTCTCATTTGTAATAAATCAATAACATTTTAAGAAATAATTAATTAATGTTCCTTTACTATGCAGCATAATGTATCATAATATTATTTTACTTCTTAAGTTGGTAACACTTAACAAGAGCTAATCAACAATGCTTTCTAATTGTCATGTCAGACTTGTATTTCGGTAGTAATGGTAGTACTACAAATGCTACCGAACCAAAAATGCTTTATACCAAACTACAAAATGCTAGTATAAATACAAGACGTCTTAAGAGACGAGTGGGAGTTTCGCAACCATTACTGTGGAGGTCCCTTAATAATTTAAATGAATTTTACCCATTTCATAAACATCTAGAACCAGGGGATGGTCCACTTCGTTTGGAGTTCCATAATTTTTTAAAAACTAATCAACAACTCTACAAACGTAGTTTATTTACGGATGAGGCCAGTTTACTAAAAATGGTTTCAACAACTATTTAAAATTTATTTTAAAAAATGACTTTTAATTTACAACTATCTTAGTGAGTATTTATGGGCAGAAGAAAATCCTTATAAGGTAGTGGAACACACCGAATTAGTGCCATGTTTGATGTGTTTTACACAATCAGCTAATTGGTCTGTGTTAATATTACCTGGTCGCCTAAATGATGAATTTTATTTGCATTCTCTCCAAGAACACTTGCCGCAGCTGTTCGAGGAAGTTTCTTTGTATATTAGACGAAACTTGTACTTCCAGCACGATGGAGCATCATACCACTTTGCTCGAGCCCTTACCACTAACTTACATAATAAATTCACTAAAACAATTGTTGGTCGTGGAGGGCTGTAATCTTTACCATCAATATCGGCAGGTCTATCTGATTGGTTTATTGTGCCCGGGCGTGGGTGAAAGACAAGCGTTAATTCTCTGGAATAATTAATTGCCCTTATTAAAGGTAAATAATACATTTACTATTATTATTATTATGGATTCCTTAAACAGACAAAGGGATAAAGTGACACAAGCAATGTAGTGCACAAACGTGCTTTAAAATTCATTAATAATTATGGCCTCACTTTTTTACATTTCTTATAAAAAGGTGTGTTAAGTTAGACCAAACAAATTATTTTCTCGTTAAATTACTTATGTATTATACTAAAAAGAGTTAATACATAGGTTGTACTTAGTTACGACTTTTTTATACTTAGCTTACATAAATCTTCTCACAATCAAATTTTCAACAGATTTTGTATAAAATATTTATAACTTTATTACCCTTTTAACAAAAGTGTTGTACACTAAACGTAAAAAAACGGAGTTTCTTACCCAAATTTCTTGCGTTTAACACCAAATTACTTAAACACTACTAAATATACACTTCAGAAACCTATTTATTTAGTTTATCAAGTCAAAGTACATTAGATATCATTATATTTCCACTTGAATTTATCTTCCCATAAGTTTTATACAATGTTATTTCAGTCTTTATCGAGATGATTCTTACCGACATTTTTAACCGGCTGTAATTCACTAACGAAGAGTTTTCAGCCTTATGTTTATATAAAAATTTTTCTTTATTTTTGGTAGTAGAATGAGGTGTTGAATTGAAGGGAGAACGTCATGAATCACCCTGTATAAACAAAAGTTTATATTTAACTTACAATATAATATGCATGAAATTTCCTTCACCAAATAGAATTACTCGTCGAGAAAGATGAATGAGAGAATATCACATAATATTAATGTCCGTGGGATTTATAACTTAAAGGGCTCAGTGATATCTGCACTAAGATACTTGATATACCTCCACAATACAAATATTAGTAATACAACCAATGTTTTTAACGTAATATTTTGCTTACTTTTCTGAAGATGACTTTATTTGTTACTTCTAAGTATCATAAATATTAAAGTAAGATTAAGTTAGCCCTTATGGCTTTGCAGCTATAACTTAGCCTCTTTGAAAAATAAATACGTTTCTCATTTTATCATCACATTAACAAGAATCACAAGTAATGTACTCGACCATTTGTTATGTCTAATACTAAATATCTTTGAAAAACCAGGTAACTTAAAAAATGAATGGTTTGAACCTCGAAATTTTTAAATAGCACTATATGTCATGTAGCCCGTCATTTTAAAGGTTTTTGAACGCTGAACAGTATTGTCAAAAACCTTTGAAAATATCTTATGTCTAGTCCACATGGCAGGGTTTTTTTTTAATTGTTTTGACATTTTTATTTGTTATTGTAGCACTCTACTACTTAAGATTACGAGTGTAAAATTTGTTTCATTGGAAAGGGCATAAGATAAGCTTTTAAACGGTATGTTGTATGAATATAATTGCATTTTTTTATCACATACCCAACATTTTAAAATTCAAAAACCTTTGCATCCCTGTACCATTACTTTTAAATGGGAAGATGTGGCATATCATATTGAAGGTATTTTAAAAAGAAATATCCTTCTAATTCACATTTTATTTCTATCTATTCAAGTTTACGAGTTATTTGAAAAAAAAAAAAAAAACTGGAATTGTAATAAAATTCAAGCATTGATGTTGAATGGTATGATACATTCTCTTTTTTTATCGAGGCAAAGTTAGGTATGTGGCTCTTTCTTACACTTAACCTCTACTACACTAATAAGTAAAATAATATTGTTGTTGGAATAAAAATAAAATTATGAATAACTTCAATTACTGCTCCTGAAAACTGTACGCAACTAATAAATCACAATAATATAAAGAAATAATAAAATCACAATAATATAATTGTGATTAATATTATTAATATCAATTTTAGTGGCCTTGACCAGATGGTTCTGACGTTATCACGGAAACGTTTTTCTAATCTACACTTTATTTCTATCCCTTCAAGTTCACAAGTTATTCGGAAAAAACCCGAATATTAATAAAACTCAAGCATTAATGTTATGAATTATTAAAATAAACATAATAGTTGATAAAATTTAATTGAAAAATGTATAATAACCTCGCCATGTAATATTAAAATATAATTTATAACTAATAACAATAGAATAATAAGCCCAGAAGTCCCATATTGACGATAGGCCTACAGATATGGATATCTTTTATATTATATTTGTAAATGAGATCTAAATGTCTTTCTACAACCTCAAATCAATAATGATACGACGATAACATGTAGCTATTTAGTTAGTTGATTTGTTGGGTGTGTTAACATAAATACGAGTGAGAAGGGCCTCGAGATTATAGCAGCTGATTTATAAAAGCCTCTCTATTCAATTTGCCTTATTTCTACTGACTTTGGTGTAAGTTTAACATCTATTTTTAGAATACTCAAAGCTCATAAAATGCACCCTTTTAGGATGTCTCTGCATCAGGAACTATCAGAGGAAGATAACTTGTGCAGGACGAACTTTTGTTTATGGGCAAGGGACAAGCTTGATCAAAATCCTCATATCAACAATGTTGTTGGGTGTGTTAACATAAATACGAGTGAGAAGGGCCTCGAGATTATAGCAGCTGATTTATAAAATCCTCTCTATTCAATTTGCCTTATTTCTACTGACTTTGGTGTAAGTTTAACATCTATTTTTAGAATACTCAAAGCTCATAAAATGCACCCTTTTAGGATGTCTCTGCATCAGGAACTATCAGAGGAAGATAACTTGTGCAGGACGAACTTTTGTTTATGGGCAAGGGACAAGCTTGATCAAAATCCTCATATCTTCAACAATGTCTTACCACGTTCCGCAGCAATGGTGAAGTGAGTCGCCACAACGTGCGCTACTGGATGCCTGAGGTTGACAATCAACGAGACTGGAAATTACACACGTGGTGTTGTATAATCGGAAATGTAATTGCTGGTCCTCATTTTAAGGAGCAGTTTATAACGACTTCCTCTTAAATACTCTCCCAGAACTGCTTATGAAATTACCCCTAGAAATTAAGCAAACCATGATAATTATTCAAGTTAGCGCCCCACCACAATTTTCCCTTAATCGGTAATTCCCTGAAAAATGGGTTGGCAGAGGAGCAAATATGCCACATCCAAGTAAATCTCCAGACTTAACCTGCATGGACTATCTTTGGGGAAGGATCAAAGACATTGTGTATTCTACAAAGCCTACGACCAGTCAGACCATGATGGGCATAATTATAAATACCGTTCATAGTTTTAGTGGTGATGAAATATTGAGTGCCGTTGTCAGCTTTTGATTTCATTGCATTTTTCATAGTTTTACGTTTGCAATTATTAAAAAAAGTTTAAGATCGTCTTATTTTACCAGGCGAAGTTAGGGCTAAGAAGTCCTCTCTACCACTCATTTAATTATTTATTTATCAAACTCTTCAATTTATTTATAATTTTGTTTTTATTTCAACCGCAATATTGTTTTATTTGTTATTGAGTAGAGGTTGAATCTTGAATGTAGCATACAATTAAAGATCAATGCTTGAATTTTATTAAAATTCGGGTTTTTTTCAAATAGCTCGTAAACTTGAAGAGATATATATAAAGTGTGAATTAGAAGGATGTTTCTTTTTAAAATACCTATAGTATGATATGCCACATGACATATTTTCTCATTTAAACGTTTTTGGGTACAGGGCTGCAACGGTTTTTGGAATATGAAAATGTTGGGTATATGATAAAAAAATGCAATTATATTCATACAACATACCATTTATAAAAGCTTATCTTGCGCTCTTTCCAATGAAATAAATTTGACACTCGTAAACTTAAGTAGTATAGTGCTACAATACAAAATAAAAAAGTCAACAAATTCAAAAAATCCCAGCCATGTGGACAAGACATAAGATATTTACAAAGGTTTTTGACAATACTGTTCAACGTTCAAAAACCTTTAAAATGATGTCCTTACATGACATATATTGCTGTTTGGAAATTTCGAGGTTCGAACCTGTGACATACATTTCCGGACATATCTTGTATTTTATATGCAACAAAAACAATGTTGCGACGTTCTCCATATGAGATTTATTTGGGTTACACTTTACTGCATTGCTCTATGTCGAACGGTTCAACCACCCGGTCTATGGCCGGGTGGTCTGAATTAACCTTATATACATTGCAAATAATTGTTATATTTTCATTTCAGAACACATTTTGATTTAGTAGCTTATTAGTACATTTGGATGTAGAATAACATTTTTTTTAAAGGAATTAATGTCAAAATTACATTATATTCCTTGTATTGAATTAATGTTTTTATTTTTGTACGTATTATACATATATATATTATAATTATCGTTCCAACAAAAGGTTTTACGGTAACACTAAACAAAACAAATTGTAATCTTTTTCTATTTAAAGAAGATTTTTATCTCTACTTACTTTATTTTTAATATTAGTTTCACAGACTTTTCAGTAGAGATATTCTGTTACATTGTATGAAATTGTAAAATTTAATTTATTGTTTTTAAAATTGCATGTAATTTAAATAAACCTACATTATTTCTTGTGAAATATTTGACACCATATGTGGATCACGTAACTGTCGCCACCGTCCCTCGTGGCCATCCACAATACTAACTCTACCCTACGTGAGAGGGTTACAAACATCCTATGTGTCTGTCCAGCTAAATACGGCTCGGTTAATTATGGCCTCGTCAGCTTTTGTGGATCACTGTCAAGAAGAATCAGTTACAATTTATATTTATGACATTATTTTTAGTAGACATTAGATTTTACTCAATAAACACGAAAAATACTTTAGTTCGGGAAATAAATCTTCAACACTTGAAAAAAGATTGTATAATATGTATTTATAATATAGCTATATAATAGACTGCCAGAGTGTGTACATTATTCACGGCTTATATCTCAATTTATGAATAGGTAAGTTGTAATAAAATTTATTTATTACAACATACCGTTTGTAATAAAATTACTAGATAATAAAATTACTATATAATAAAATTGTATTTATAAATTAGTAATAGTAAATAAATAAATACAACATATGTCAGCTGTTAAATTATAAGTTAAGTGATTTTCTATTTGTGTGATCAAATGGTTAAATTTTAATTCTGTTATAGTTTTACTTTTATAATTATCTGTTTTAAAAATAATATTTAATACTCGGTTTATAATTGTTTATTGATTTCATCCAGTTTTTGTAAAATAATAATTAATTCTTCAATCAAGTTTCTCTTACCCAAACATAACCAAACTACCATATAACTGAACTTTTACAATGTTAATAATATAAAATGTCAAGGATTATTATTTTTCCCCTCTCCAATTAATTATACCTGACACTAACTGTCCTTACAGCTCATGATACCTCAATAGTTTGCTTCTCCATTTAATCTGTTGCCAATTTTTTTTTAATTAGCTTGCTAATTTTACAATGGCTATGGGTTCGACCACTTCTTGCAACGTTTGCATAACAAATGTTGTGAATACTGTAGAGGGCGTGGAATGAAATGCAACGTGTAAACATTAGTTTCCCAGAAACTGTGTGGGCATGACAAATTATGTTTATAATCAATTTATGAATGATACAGGAAGGGTATGGAATTGAAACAGGGCATACTTCACGGGTCACAATACTCAGTATATTGTGCACAAGTTCGACATTTTGGTCCAGGGCATCTCTCCACTCACAAATAAAATAGATGTTAAGTAACGTCCCTAAAGTTGTGAAATCTATTAAGGCCGAACTGCAGGACCTGAAAAAGCCAGGATCGAAGGGCTTGAACCTAAAGTAGAAGATTTGGAGGATAGAGTCACCAGACTTGAGATAAAAGTGAAGGCATCTAACGAGCAGGTTACTGAGAAACTTGAAACGCTTGAAAATAAGCTATTTCTACTGGTGATAATGCATCAATCGAAATTGTTATGGAGAAAGCAATAGAACGCTTGAGGACAGCTCGTAATGTTATGACATTATTTGGCGTACCTTAGGGTAAATGGGTGAATACTAAGGAAAGAAGGGATTATGACTTTTTGTTAATAAGAAAATATCTCAGTATATGTTTTCCTCACTTAACTTCTGATACTATTGACATATTTAAAAATTGGTAGATAATCTTAAATTGGAGCCAGGTCACTCAAAATTATATATACCAGTGAGTCGGATGCGGTGGAATTTCTCAAAAAATACACTTAATAAAATTTAAAGGATCATCCAGACCTTGCTGGTGTGTCTATCACACATGATCAAACACCAGTACAACGCAAATATTTTTAAAAAAATAAGGGAACAATAAAAAGAGAGGCCTGATAAAGGCGAAAAATATATTATAATCCGATATGTAAGTAGTATACCAAACATTTTCACAATTAAAAGAAAAACAAAACCAAAAAAAAAAAACACAACAAAAAACTGAGTGACCTCACCACTATGCAACAAATCGTGGTATGTGTGTACTTCCAGAACGTTTACGGTCTTCGAACTATAACAGACTGATCTTGGTTGAAACTAATCTTAGTGAGGACGTGGGAAATTCAGAGCTCCATTTCATTAATCATTCGGTTTTCCGCTGAGACCACTTTTTATAAAGTGTAGTCTCCCTCAAACTTTATCATTTCTACAACTTATTATGACGCTTTGTTACTGTGCTTACTATAGCTGCCAATATTTTAATTAGGTAATAAATGTATATTTATGTAATTTTTTGGTGGTAAATAGCATATGTTCATTACAGTTATATCATTTGATTTAAGTACTTGTACTCTTGTAGTTCTTGCCATATTGTTACCACGCATGTATTGTTTTTTAATTTATAAATTGTGTAAACCGTATACAAATAAAATAAACACAACTATAGTATCTTAAAATAATGTTATCGATATCAGTTATATATGTATTTTAGTAATTACAACAGTTTTAATGTGATGTTTTACGAGTTTTAATATCTAAATACAATTTTAACTTTTCATGGATTTTTTAAAATTATGCATTGAGAAGGAATAAGATAATTGTGATCATGTCAATTCAGAATTGTTATAATTGATATAACGTTTAAAGGGAGAAGGGGTGCCATAACAAGTGTACGTAAGCCCCCTCCCCCCAACTACATTATTATTACAGTATTAGTTACAAACTATTGGCGTATGTGAACTTTGTAATTCAAAAACCTTAAGTCATATTAATCGATGCATGAGCTAGCCAGATGTATGTCATTACAGCCACAAATATATTTGAGTAAGGACATTTGTATGAATAATGGTGCAACGATTCAAAAAAAAAAAAAAAACGAATGATTTATCAAGTATAAGTGTAATACAGTTTAAATTAATTTAACGTATAAAACATAAGAAATCACTGTATTTATGAAACTACATAAGAGCAGTTAAAAAAAATTAATAACTTATCAAAACCCATACATTGAGAAACGTTTATTCCAAGTAAATTTTACTGAAAATACAGCAAACTACAATCCATTTGATGAATAAACCTTATTCCAACATATATGAAAGTACATATATGTTGGAGAACTATTCAGATCATTTTTATGTGTCAAAAAACTGTAAACAATTATGGAAATGGAAATAATAGAATGTAGTCAGCGTGGGAATGTTTTCGTTTGCAATAAATACAAAAATTATTTATCACTATTAGTTAATACAATCAAAGCCTTATATGTAATTAAATCACATCTAATATTGCATCTTCAAACATTCTGTAAACAATACCTATTTTACGCTTTATTTTATTTTCTTGGTTTTAACAGAGATGTTTGGAGAAGATGAGAGGGAGAGGGGGTGATGGATAGTCCGGGAATTAACGGGTTTCCTCACCTTCCACACGAGACACCTGTTAGGGACTTATCACGCTTAAACCTACAACCAAGCCTGTCTATGGCGTTGAGTGAAAGGATTCCTTTCACCAGAACACTTGAGAGTGAGCGGTCAAACAAGTTTGTGAATGACATTTAATTACACGAAGGTCACTCAAATAATTAAAGTAGATTTATTTACTGTGTTTTTTTTTAATGTTCAATGTGTATGAATATATATCGCCAATTGAGTTCTTACTAAAATCTACTAATTCATCATACTTCTAATAAATGAATTTATATAAATTTTTATAAATATTTTAGAAATATTAATGCCTCTTAAGTAACTTAAACTATAGTTATAATAATATTACAAACAAGAAATGTGACATTGTAAGAATTCATTTAACATAAAAAATAAATTTAACTAAAATTAGTTCTATAAATGTTTGTAATTTTCTAAAATTACAAATTATTTAAAAATGTAATTTCAGTATACTGGTTATGTTTAAAATGCGACTGTTTAATATTTGTAAAACTAAATATCATTTTAAAAACTGTAGTTTTACTAAGGGATTCGAACCTCGGAATTGATCTCCGCAGTCTGAAGCCTTAACCACTGAGCCACCACCCTGGCAATATTAGTAGGACTATATATTATTTACTATTTATATCTTACGGGTATTTTATTTAAATTTAAGGTTTTTGAGAAACTAATAGGACTTAATTTTATATCGATAAAAATCTTTGCATTTACTTTATATATTTGGTCAATATACTAAACTTAAATTAATCATAGTCTGGATGCTTTGCCAACGCCTGATTAATGAGATTACAATCTCTTTTTCTTTTCCTTACGAGTTCCAGGAGTAACAAAAATTGTATTCCTTCTTACACACAAGAACAAATAATTACTTAGAATACTAAAAAGAGTTTTATTAAACAACAAATATACACACTTAAGACTCTTTTTAATTAAAAATGTCCATTTAGATTATGAAAAGATAATTGCTAAATCATTTATACAGTAATAAAGATTGAAAAGTGTTTAATGACATGAATTTTATTGCAAAAATATTTATAATTACTTATACATATTGATATTATGTTTATTGTAATTGTTAAATGCTGTATTAAATTGAAACATTACAATTAATTAAAACTCTAAAACATTGTGTTTAATCTAAGTCCAAATATAACTTTTTATTGACTAAAACTCAAACCCCTATTTTTCAATATTTTAGGATTCTTGTGAAGAAATCATATTTTCCAATGCTGAAAAAGAAATATGAACTGGAATGTAGCAGTGCAAAGCCCGCAGAGGTAGGGGACCGACGGCCCGCACAGGTGGGTGACCGACGTTAGTACATAAAGAACAGTTTGTGGATGATAGTGGCAGCACCCGCAATGCCCGCAGAGGTAGGGGACCGACGTTAGTACATAGAGAGTCGTTTGTGGATGATAGTGGCAGCACCCGCAATGCCCGCAGAGGTAGGGGACCGACGTTAGTACACAGAGAGCAGTATGTGGATTGTAGTGGCAGCACCCGCATGGCCCTTAGAGGTAAGGGACCGACGTTAGTACTTAAAAAGCAGTTTGTGGATGGTAGTGGCAGCACCCGGAAGGCCCGAACGGGTGGTGGACCGACGTTAGTACATAGAGAGCAGTATGTGGATTTAGTGGCAGCATCCGAATGGCCCGCAGAGGTAGTGGACCAACGTTGGTACAAAGAGAACAGTTTGTGGATGGTAGTGGCCATGGTAGTTTATTCAATGCCACTGTACGTGTATGGGCGGGCAGGTGGGTCAATGCCACTGTACGTGTATGGGTGGGCGTAGGGAGGCAATGCCACTGTACGTGTATAGGCGGGCGGAGGGGGGCAATATCACAGTACGTGTAAGTGTGGGTGGATGGGTGGGCGGATGGGTCAGTGCATGTAAGGGTGGGTGGGTGGGTCAATATTACAGTGCGTGTAAGGGTGGGCTGGTGGGTTAACACCACCGTACGTGTATGGGTGGGTTAATTCCATCGTACGTTAAAACAAATTTTCCCAAAATACATGTCTCCTCCACTACACGGCCCACAGAGGTAGAGAACCGACGTTAGTGCATAGAGAGCAGTTTGTGGATGGTAGTTGCAGCACTCGCATTGCTCGCAGAGGTAGAGGACTGACATAGAGAGCAGTTTGAGGATGGTAGTGGCCGCACCTGCATGGCTTGCAGAGGTAGAGGACAGACGTTATTACATAGAGAGCAGTTTGTGGATGGTAGTGGCAGCACCCTACCATCCACAAAGGTAGAGGATCGACGTTAGTACATAGAGAGTAGTTTGTGGATGGTAATGGCAGCACCCGCATGGCCCGCAGAGGTAGAGGACCGACGTTAGTACATAGAGAGTAGTTTGTGGATGGTAGTGGCAACAACTTCATGGCCCGCATAGGTAGAGGACCGAGTACATAGAGAGTAGTTTGTGGATGGTAGTGGCAGCACCCGCACGGCCCGTGGAGGTAGGGGACCGACGTTAATATATAGAGAGCAGTTTGTGGATGGTAGTGGCAGCACCCGCATGGCCCGAAGAGGTAGAGGACCGACGTTAGTACATAGAGAGTAGTTTGTGGATGGTAGTGGCAACACCCGCTCGGCCCGCAGAGGTAGAGGACAGACGTTAGTACATAGAGAGCAGTTTGTGGATGGTAGTGGCAGCACTCGAATGGCTCGCAGAGGTAGAGGACCGACGTTAGTACATAAAGAGCAGTTTGTGGATGGTAGTGGCAGCACCCGCATGGCCCGCAGAGGTAGAGGACCAACGTTAGTACATAGAGAGCAGTTTGTAGATGGTAGTGGCCATGGTAGTTTATTCAATGCCACTGTACGTGTATGGGCGGGCGGGTGGGTCAATAACACTGTACGTGTATGGGTGGGCGTAGGGAGGCAATGCCACTGTACGTGTATAGGTGGGCGGAGGGGGCAATATCACATTACGTGTAAGTGTGGGCGGATGGGTGGGTGGATGGGTCAGTGCGTGTAAGGGTGGGTGGGTGGGTCAATATCACAGTGCGTGTAAGGGTGGGCTGGTGGGTTAACACCACCGTACGTGTATGGGTGGGTTAATTCCATCGTACGTTAAAACAAATTTTCCCAAAATACATGTCTCCTCCACCACACGGCCCACAGAGGTAGAGAACTAACGTTAGTACAAAAAGGGCAATTTGTGGATGGTAGTGGCAGCACTCGCATTGCTCGCAGATGTAGAGGACTGACATAGAGAGCAGTTTGTGGATGGTAGTGGCCGCACCTGCATGGCTTGCAGAGGTAGAGGATAGACGTTATTACATAGAGAGCAGTTTGTGGATGGTAGTGGCAGCACCCTACCATCCACAAAGGTAGAGGACCAACGTTAGTACATAGAGAGTAGTTTGTGGATGGTAATGGCAGTACCCGCATGGCCCGCAGAGGTAGAGGACCGACGTTAGTACATAGAGAGTAGTTTGTGGATGGTAGTGGCAGCACCCGCATGGCCCGCAAAGGTAGAGGACCGAGTACATAGAGATTAGTTTGCGGATGCTTATCGTCAAACAGTAGCATGACTATATCTCATAACAATCCCTAAATGTGCTACGTTTTATTTCTTAAGAAGTGGAGGACATTACAGTTTATTAACATTACCGGTACAAATTTGTATGCTTTTTATAAACACAATATCACAAAGTTATGTGATTTTATCCATGCTAAATTTTGAAGACTATTTTACTTTAGAAAAAGCACACATATATTTTATATTTCAGAGAATGTGGTTGACTTTTATAAATTTGTGGTATTTGTAACTCAGTTCTGTCCTCTACTCGCGTATTTAGGACGTAATGTCTCAGTGGTTAGAGCCCTGGACTTCAGAGGGCAAGGTCCAAAGCTCGTATCTACGAACTGAGGTAACAGTCTGTCCATCACTCGTTGAATAGAGTTCAAGCACAGGCAAAGTCAACTGGCGAGTGTAGTTTTTATTTAAAACTATATTTTATTGCTTTTGCTTGCCTGTTTATTTATACTTTACATCATTGTTTGTTTATAAAAAACTTTTCCTGAACTAATGTATTAGCTTTGAAATAAAATTGTTACAAAACTTGGATATAGTTTTTTACAATAATAGACTTACGATTATTATATATTTATTGTATTTATTAATCATGATGTATATGTTCATTCGATGATCCCTTAAATGAATAAAAGCTATGCCACATACTGTACTGCCTACATAAAACTTTAACTAAGTAGTTAGTAATCATACTGTACTTTTCATTGAAAGCAAAATTTATTACTTATTGTCTATGATTTACCACCCTGATTTAAATCAAACTAAGAAGAAACGACAGAAAAAAAAACGTACAGCAAAACAGCGCAGGATATGGGATTACGCATACTCCAGTAAACAAAATAAACGGTATACTGAAACACTGAAATAAGGAGTAGCTGCTTTTCAAGATGGTATAGATTATTGACTGCAGGCCTGAGATTTGGTTCATTTACTTGGGTAATAATAATTAAACTGAAAGTGATTGTCTCATCTATACTCAGACGAATGGTGGTTAATACTTAAATATGTTCCTTAAAACTGAATTTCCAAATTTGATTTGGACATTTTATTTTTGTCTTTTTATCAGTGTACATATTAATGAGAGCCATTTAAAGATATGAATCTTTAAATGCTAAAAATTACAATCCTGCAGTATAATTATTTTTCATCCGCCACCCCCTCACTACCCCAAATATTTCTGTATTGCGATTTTAAATTATTTCTTATGGAAAAAGTCAAACATTAACTCACCTCTATTGATGTCAAAGACTAAAAGAACTGGGTATTGAAAATGTTAGCAATTTACCCCCGAATCCGAAAGGTAGATTTACCTATCTTACTTTATATCTGTTTTGTAAAAAAATTAAAGTTAATTAGTTTAATCATCAGAATATTATCTTATCCTTATAAGCCGTATTTATATGATTTATAACCTGTTCTCGTACGATTGTTTTAAATACAGTAAACTTTATTATATTTTAACAAGTCACATTTGCTACTAAGGTATCTTAAATTGAAATTAAGTTGAAGAATTCACAGTTCACGACAAACCCATATGAAAGTTATACACAACACTTTACATGAACATCAATAAATCTACTTAGTATAAAGTTGATGTTTGCTGAAAACTTCTACCAAGTTCAATACATTCACTCAGATCAGCTAAGTAATTTTTGAATTCCTTGTGAATCTACATACTTTAACAAGAACTTTGTTAAAGTGGAGAAAGTTTAGATGAATTTTCAAAGTTTTTATTTAATGTGCCGCAGGTACCTCCTTAGTGCTGCATATTATACACTCTGACATGAACAAGTGTTTTCTTTATAAAAGGTGATCAATGTTACTTTATATGTATCAACGAGTGCGTGAGAAAATATTATTGATAACATTTGCCGCCAATGACTATTATTTATTACTAAAACTGTTCAGTATTAACATTATTATTGCTCTTTTTATCATAAGTAAGTACGTAAATGATAGTAACGGCGTACAACATGGCTAAAACATTCAACCCAAATGATATTTTATATCAGTTATGGTTTCAAATAATCGAATGAAAATATACATATAGAACAAATATTACTATAAAATGAAATAATTATACATTTACAGGTTAAAAATAATTAACTTACTTTTGTATTAAGATTTGGCAAATGTAAAAAAAAAAAAAATATTCACGATTGGGAAACTGTACATACTTCTGATTTCAATATATATATATATATATATATATATATATATATATATATATATATTTATATATATTTATAATATAATTTACATCAACCAAAAGAGCTTATTCTATTATTTGGTAGTATGTTTCATTATGATTTATTTACCAATTCACCTAGTCTGAGGCAGGTCAACGTGGTTAACGGAAATCAATCATTATAATATTTACAAAATATTTAATTATGGAATATGAATGTCTTGCGTAGTGTTCACTTGTATTGCATTTCTACTTACTCTTGTTATGCCAATTAGGATTTTATATATTTTTATTACATTACTCTTTACTCCTAACTATATATTTCTTAATATTAAACCTCATATGACTGTTTTCGTCAAGTATTAGATTATAGTTTGTCATATATATATATATATATATATATATATATATATATATATATATATATATATACAGGTTTTAAGCAGAAACTTTTCTTTTATGTTGCTATCTCCAAAGTTTATAAGATTTGTTGATTTTACATAATTATTAAATAAAAACTTATAACTTTATAGTTTTTATGAAAATGAATATAGTGTAAAATATAATTTGGAAGTTGACATAGTAGTCTATATATAGCGCTGACTACTGTTCTTTGTGTATTTGTAATAACTATTTACTGTAATACCAGAAACAATATTAGGAATTGGTTCACCTTTAGTGTTTGAAAAAACTGAATGAGTGCCTTATATGGTTAGTAGTTTCTGACGGGTCCTTGGTCATCCTGTGTCTCCAAAGCCTAAGGTGGTCAACAGAAATACAAAACTTGATTAGATATTACTACGCAGCGTAATGCAGATTAATATTAGTAACTTACCATTTATAGACATTAAACAATTAAATAAAGATATTACAAGCTACGCTGGTTAGTCACTTTGCCCCCAAACTTCCACCTGATTGTCAAAAAGTGGAACTCAATCTACGACATTACGACCGGCTGCTGCCTGTGGTCTGACCACAGGCAGCACCACACATTTCGATTAGGGATCACATTTCGAGTGATGTCTCAGCCGTTATACTCACATTAGACTCTTATAGTATCCCTCACAGCGTAATAATAAAGTAAGAACTTGATAAGAATGGCAGAAAAGAACATTTTATAGAAACGACATATTTTAAGTACGCAAACAAACTACGCAGTTTAAAAACATGAAAAATAGATTATATGTAAATTTATACAATTTTCTTTATTTAAAAAGTTTAAAATGTATTCAATCGATGCTTGAACTTTTTTAAATACGCACAGCGTTTGTTGGACTAAAAGTTGAAGTTCAAAAGATGGCTAATTTTACAGATGATATACTGAATTGACTTAAACTAAAATAAAAAAAAAAAAATAATCCGTTTTTTAATTTCCTCAAATATAGTAAATAAACCACAACAACAGCAAATACACGAGTAACATAATAGTTATCCATTGTAATGTAATACGTCTTTAAGAAAATGCAAGAAAATTGTTATATTAGTAGTTAAAATCATTGTAATTCTTATTTCATAATACATTACATAAAATCAATGTTTACTACACAGTGAGGAATAATTTATAGTTTTTTACTTTAGCACTTTTGTTTTTTACTTTAAATCTTTATTGTATTTCATTTTTATACTTTATTTAAAATTAGGGTCTTTAAAATGTATTTTAAACCATGTTATGTTATCAATTACCTTTTAAGAATTAAAAGATTTTTTAAATTAATAATTCATTTTGAGACCTATTTTATTTTATCGGTTTTTATTAATCATCTAAATGTCAGAACAAAATTCATAATAAACAATCGATGTTTATGCAACTGGTTTCCTCATGGAGAAGAGGTGAGGAGGGGGTTTACATAATACATGAAGAGCATTATGCTCATAGCCAGCACAATGGTGGCCGGGGGAACATACATTGTCCTTTTGTACTCTGACTTTTGTATTGGACACTTGTAGTTTATACTATGAATAAACAAGATGCATAGTATCCATTATTAGTGATCGTAATACATTTTCAGTTAATGGTTAACCTGAAAGTTCATAATACGTATTCATTTAGCAACTAAAAATTAACATACTTTATTTTTTTAATATTTTTTTAATATTTTTTTAAATAATACTTAACGTTTAAACCCTTTTTAAAATTTAATCTCATGGATATATATTTAACTCCCGTAACATATTTTAATGTAATATTTAATTGTGCGTGATAGCATTCAATAATGTAGTTAAGTAAAATTTGTTAGCTTTATAATAAAAAAATGTCAAAATGTAAGAGAAAAAAGTTAACTGAAACCTATTTCTATATTAAAAATCATCTTATTTGTTAAAGTAATGTTTTAATGTAAGAAGAATTTGGAAATCAACTATAAAACATAGTAGCACCATCTTTTTTTACTAAATTGAATATCAACACTGTATTTTTATTAATGTCATGTTGTTGATAATAAATTATTTTAAATCTAAATATACCAATGTTTACAATAGTCCAGGTGGCAGGTTATAGAGACCTGGATAATATTTCAAAGTTAATGATATTTTGAAATGATGTTTGGAGGTACTCTGGGTAATAGACTCCAACTTTAAGACCTAGTGGAACCTGTGTATGTGTAGGGAGAGGGTAGGGGGTTGAAAACCTCATCATTTTGTGCCTTTTTTAAATTTTTTACTTTTTACTTTATATTTATGCCTTTTTAGTTTGTACAAAAATATAAAACGTACAATTTTCATCATTTTACTTAGGTCTTAACGTATGTTTTCAAAGAAAGATACATTCACAATTTATCTAATGACTGTAATAACAAAGAAACATTCACTGTTAAATATGACGATTTGTTCAAATTGTCAAAAAATAAATAAAAAAAGTGTTTTGCCAAATAACTTTTATTTTTATCCATTTCTATGTTAATTTACCCTCACAAGGGTTAATGTATTCTATGATAGGTACCTTCAAACCGTAATGCAGATGGGTGCCCATAGGCACATGATTATATAAAGTCCCATTCTTCCATGCATCAGACTATTGAATTTATGCATAAAGTGCCACGTTTTAATACTAGAATAAGATGACACTGAAGGAAAGAATGGGATATAAAACATTCGCAAAAAAGGAGCGTTGAAGAGTTCATGGAACAGTTAAATGTTAGTTAGGCTTCTCGTCGGATATAGTCATTGAGCAGGTGCTCATGCGAGTCATGAAGAGTTATGGTGGGTTGTCTTGAAGTCGGAGCGGGAGTGATGGCATGATATGTCAGTGGATTGTAGGCATGCAGTTCGTCTAAAGTGTTTGTTAGCAGCTAGAAGTGTTCACTTGAATGTGTTTAGAGACATTTGAGCAACACATGAATCTTAGAAACGACCCGTGCTGCCAGAATTATAATTAGTATCACTAATTGTTTAGATGACTGAATATCTGTACTTTCATCAGCACATCAGCAATTGATTATGCAGATGTGAACTGATATCTGGCATGAAGTGTTGGCATTTTAAGTACTGATAAAATTACCGAAGAGGGGAAACATTTAGAAAACTTGAATTTGAAAAATAGAAGACTACAGGCAGCATAGTAAAATAGTATCTGTGGCTTCAGATGGTTTAGGCGCTCTGAAAATTAAAGATACAAAACTACATAAAAGACACTATGATGCAAAGTCTTTCAACGACTTTGCATCATCAAATAGGTAGATTCCAACTTAGGGTCTTATTGAAACACTTGTAATAATTACTTGGATTCCATATCAACATAGCTGACCAGAGGATCAAAATAAGCTGAACGAACGATATAGGCGACCTTTCAATTAAGTTCAAATAAAATTATTTCAATGTTTGTGACAAAAATGGAAGTGAGCATTACTCTGGAGAAGCAGCAACAATAAGTGCTCGTATCCCTAGTGTTAAAACTACAATTTAAAATCCAGGAGAATTTAACGTTGTCATAATTACAGGATCAGATATGGTTCTTTTGGTTTTTCTAAATTCATTAGCCTGTTTCATTAAAAAAAACTACAAAACTCTTTGAAAACTATAAAATCTGTAGTAATAAGGCCAAAACTAAGAATACATCAAATATCATTGTTTGCAGCCTCCAAAAGATTTGTGGGTCAATAGTACAGTAATTTAATTTTTTTTTTTTTCAAACAAATCAAAGACTTTGTTGTCTGAGTATGATTTACCGTTAACACTACATATTCAAACAGAAATTAATAAATATTGACATTAATTAAACGATTTGTTGAATTTATAACAGAATATTGAGTCACCATGTTTTTAATTACCATAATATGTTAGCATTAAATAATAATAATATACAAATAACACCTTCTAAAAAATTGCTAATTTGATTTATTATGTAAACACATATTGTTATACAGTGTGGAAGAAAAGTCCTGGAACAGATTGTTAATTTCTGAACTATTACAGATAAAGCAATAAAACTTGGCACATCAATACTGCATCTATTACTCTACTTTTTGATGTAACTAAAGTTTTTCTGTCATATCTGATGGCCCGCAAGGATTCAGAAGAAAATCTTATTAATAAATCCATTAATAAAAATAGATTAATAGATACAGTATTGATGTGCCAAGTTTTATTGCTTTAACTGTTATCATTTAGAAATTAATGATCAGTTCCGGGACTTTTCTTACATCCTGTATAGTTAAAATATATTATAGTACTGTTTTAAAATAAACGTACGATCTTCCTAAACATAACAATTTATAATTTAGTATGCAATTAATACTGTTTTGGAACCAAAACATTTTTATATGACTCTTGCAAGAAATTTATTTTACCCCATTCAATTAGTGATATCAAATCTATGATAAACGCAGTAGTCGTATAATTATTTTCAAAAATCACATCAATAATGTTCACTAATTTAAAAATATATAACATTATTACGTGAAATCAAAGTAAACAAACCTTCAAGTTCCAGCTTTTATTGTAGTTTCATATTATAATCATTCGTAAACCTAAATTATTCTAGTATTTGTTTCGATTCTGATTGAATAAATATTTATTTATATGAAACTCAGTACATCGGACGACATAATATCCTAATGAACAACTAACGTAATTAATGAGCAATTAACTTTGTAACTATAATACTGTTGGGCTCGCTAAATCCTAGAAAGCAACAGTGTGTAGATTGACTCTCCAATATACATTCGTACATATTTTAGTCGTAGATATAAACCATAATTTAGATGCTTATTTACTATAGAAATGCACTATGAATATATATGGAATATTTAATACTCAATAATAAATATGAAACTTATTTCACCTCAAATATCACTGATATTTATTACTGTAATCAACATACTTATGGTTGTATGGAATCAATTATGTAACCCTATTACTCTCATCTTACCTGTCTGTGGTATTACGTGCAGGTCAAGAGATAGGCGTCTAAGAGCGACTCTGTTCACGTGAAGGCTCGTTTGAGATACATAGTATAGCTATATTTTATAGATCGATACTGAAAGCTTATTTACAAGTAAATAAATCCATTAAAACTAATCCTGACCACAATAAAACAAAAGCAATGTCTAAATATTGTCTATTAATAAAGCTAACCAAGAAAAATTTAATTATTTAGTAACTAATTAAAATTAAACATGTACAATACGAACTGTAAAACTTATTTATACATATTTTTGCTATTTGAAATGACAATTAAGTAAATCCGTTATTATTTATATTTATTTGTACTACAGTATTACATCACTATGTTATTTAAATCTAATCACGTATGGTATTGTTAAACATCTAAAATAGTAGTCAAAACGTGGCAATGATGAATTGTTAATTATCTTCACCATACAATATTTTAATATCAGCTTATCTGTTACCTACCAGTTTGAAAACCATACAAAGTTCATTCCTCATATAATTAATAAACGTTGGCTATTATGTTCAAATTATCTGCAGGCTAGACTAACAAATGTCTACATAACAGAGGTGGAACATATAAATGTTGACCTTTTTCATAACAATTAATTTGTCCATATAAAAATTCTATACATATGTTTGATTAAGTATCCTTATAGATTTAGTAGTCATTACAGACATTACGGAATCCAACAATACATACATGGTTGGGCAAAAATCTGGAATATATTTATTAATTTCAAAACCATCGAAGGAAATGTAATGAAACTTTGCAGTTATGTGTACATGTCCCTAGACCAACAATTTAGACACATTTTACTTGTTTTTCGCATAGCCAGGTGATGACCATGAAAGAAGTCTTAAAGATTTTAAATGTAAGCATACCTCGAGTTTTACCTCATTTTAAAGGTTATAAAACACAAGAGTGCAAACCTGAGATCAAAAGGATGATTCAGTCAGAAAATACAGTCAATTAAAGAATTTAATGTCAGGGAGGGGAAAAAGTCTGGAATGTATTTATTAATTAACTGTAAAACTATTAAAAGAAGAGTAATGAAACTTTTTAGTTATGGTCATGTACCTATACCAAACATATGGACATATTTTACGTGTTTTTTGCATATCTAACACGCCAATGAAGTCTTAAACATTTTAAATGTAAGTCATCCTCGAGTTATACCTTATTTTAAAGGTCTTTGTTTGTAAAATACAAGAGTGCAAACCTGAAGTCAAAAGAATGACCTGGTTAGAAAATATAGCCTATCAAAGAATTTAATGTAATATAACTATAGTTTTTTACGGTTGTTAACAATCAACAACATACTCAGCAACAGAGAACTGAAAATGTTAAATAAATAACCGTATAACTGAGAAGAATTAGTAATATGATATTAAATTTTTGATTCACTGTATTTTGTGAATGGGTCATTCTTTTGGCCTTACATTTGCACTTTTATACTGTACAAACAAAAATCTTTAAAATGAGGTATAACTCGAGGTAGACTTACATTTAAACTTTGTAAGACTTCCTTCATGGGCACTCCCCTGGATATGTAAAAAACAAATAAAACATGTCCATATATTTGGTATAGGAACATGTACATAACTACAAAGTTTCATTACTTTTATTTAAATAGTTTTAAAATTAAAAAATACATTCCAGACTTTTGCCCAACCCTGACATTAAATTATTTGAGTGGCTGTATTTTCTGACTGGGTCATCCTTTTGACCTCAGGTTTGCACTCTTGTGTTTTACAAACAAAGACCTTTAAAATGATGAATAACTAGAGGTAGGTTTACAATTACAATTTTTAGACTTCTTTGATGGGCCATCATCTGGCTATGCGAAAAACAAGTAAAATGTGTCTAAATGTTTGATATAGGGACATGTACATAAATGCAAAGTTTCATTACATTTCCTTCGTTAGTTTTAAAATCAATAAATATATTCCAGACTTTTTGCCAAACCTGTATATAAGCCTGGCTATTACTAGAGGTTCTTAACAAACATGTTTTTACTGTTTAAAAATAATCTAGATGACTTATTTAGTAGAATAAGTCTCTAGATTCATTTACTACTACTCATCACTATAAATAAGTCTCTAGATTCATTTACTACTACTCATCACTATAAATAAGTCTCTAGATTCATTTACTACTACTCATCACTATAAATAAGTCTCTAGATTCGTTTACTACTACTCACCACTATAAATAAGTCTCTAGATTCATTTACTACTACTCATCACTATAAATAAGTCTCTAGATTCATTTAATACTATTCACCACTATAAATAAGTCTCTAGATTCATTTACTACTATTAACCACTATTAATAAGTCTCTAGATTCATTTACTACTACTCATCACTATAAATAAGTCTCTAGATTCATTTAATACTATTCACCACTATAAATAAGTCTCTAGATTCATTTACTACTATTCACCACTATAAATAAGTCTCTAGATTCATTTACTACTACTCACCACTATAAATAAGTCTCTAGATTCATTTACTACTACTAACCACTATAAATAATTTCTGTAGATTTACCTGAAGTGAAACTTTTGATATTTGTTTAGAGGATACATTTTAAAATGATACAGAATTTGTGGGTAAACTACGAATATTTTTTCTGATAGTGCATTTATAATGTAACAGAACAGTTTCGTAATTTTATGAATTATAGTTTCACCATTTATTCCTTTATAAAACCATTTCACTGTTTGATAACTTATTACAAAACTGAGTTTTAATACAAAATTATTCTACAGGCTATTTCATATAAAAACTAATTTTAATTAGGTGTTTAAGCTTTTAAGTCATATTATTTATTATTGTCTTTTTTTAAATTTATTTTACAAAAGTATAATATAACACATTAATACGCTGTTTTAAAAATCACAATCAAAGAATAAATTAAATTAAGCAGTACTACGCAGAAAAACCAATATAACAAAATATAACAATATCTATGGTGTTTAAGTAACAGTGGATTTTAACAAGTGATTTAAATAAAAAATAAACTTTTATAACATATGACCTAAAAACCTTGATTGACTTTAATAACATTAAAATATGTTAACAGATCATAAAACATATCATAAATGCTAGCCTAAGTGTTAGAGGGTCTGCTTCATATGCAGATTGTCACGGGTTCAAATCCCGGGAGGTCCACTCAAATTGAACATAAAGGTTTTGACTGTTGACCCTCAACAACGTTTGAATATCATGCTCAAAATGCCACTGGCGTAGAAAGTTAGAAAAAATAAGTTTATTAATTTCTTTTAAATGAAGTGTCTTGTGTAACAGACAAATAAAAGAAATATAATTTCGTAGCCTATCCAATTATATGAGAAACCTCCTAAGAAATATTATATGAGAAACCTATCCAATATTTTACAGTATGTAAAATATTAGATAGCATGTATGAAAAAGACCAATTTATCTAAACTGTTTAACTTATTGTACATTATTTGTATTATTAAATAATTATAAAATCATCTTCTTAAATCAAAAGAACCTATAACAGCCATACATTTAACTAAAAGTAAGACTATGGCAGTCAAATATATAGTAGTATGGATTATAAAAGGGCAACAGTCAGGAATATAGTAGTAAAAACAAAATTAGATTCGGTCCTTTTTACCACTAAAGTTGTGTTAAGCATAATTATGTATCAAGAAGAGTTTGCCATATTACGATCAAAAAGAAACAATAGCCTGAAGCCCTGCGTTACTGCTTTCTTTGTGGCTAAAATACTTTATTTTAAACTGTGGCAATATAAAGTCAAGTGCATAGCTCGAAATTTATGTCTTGTAGCCGTATTGTGATACTGTTAATATTTTACATAAACTTCAGCTCTATTATTTACAAAAAAATAAAAAATAATTATATTACTAAACTAAAGAAATTGTTTGAAAATTATAAGAGGATTTGAGAATATTAAAAAAAATTTCAAAATTATATTTTACTTAACAACTAACTTCGTCAAAATCTTATTTAAAGATCAATATTCTAATCAGTTTATAAAACCATAAATGACATAATGTTAAATATTAGCAAGTTCTTTAAAATGAATAAAATTAGGATATTCCTAAATATGTAAGGATTTTGTGGAACTTTCGGATGGCTTTAACCTGAATGTTCCTATGTAATCACAAGATGGCGATGTTTCTTGACTGGGTACATTTAAATGATATGAAATATGACTTTATTGTGCAACAAATTTGCGAGGTTAGGACTAAAAAGTCCTCTCTTACACCTAACCATTTAAATAAAATGGCAAATTAAATTTTTTATCGTATATTTATAACCAAACATGTTTAAGAACTGTGCAATTTTTATTAATTTTAGGTAAAATAAAAGATATTATGCTGATATCATTGGTTGACTTATCTAACCGAGCATTTTCAGACCTATGTTTGTATACCATATTTTTCATTATTTTTACTTCTAGAATATTCTCTAGAAGTGGGGAGAGAACTTCATGAATCACCGTGTAGACATCAGCACATATTTCCTATAAATCCTAACCACTTTGCAGTGCATGTAATAGACGTTTTTCCAGGTAAATAATGTTACTCCCGTACATGGCACGCTACTCTCCTTGCCATAACTGCTGGTAGTTGACTCTGTACAGTATGAATAATATCAAGATATAATTTCTCACATCACTCCAGTTATCCAACCTGAGGAGTTTCAAAAGAAATTAATTAATTTTGAGTTAATTAAGTTTGAGTAAAAATGACATCAATAACTGCTATGAGAGTTAAGATAAGTGACATGTGAGATACTGTAGGTATAAATACAAGTAATGCCTTAAATATCGATATGTAGTATATTACATTCACTATGAAAAATCATTTTATTATAGCAATATCTCGTTAAAAAGAATGTCTAACTGTTTAGGAATATTGAAAATAATGCAGAAGACAGCGTTCATTAAAATGTCTAGAAAAATATTTAATGGGTAGTGTCAAGTCAATTTGTACATTTTAAAACATACAAACAGTTACTTATTAATTTAAAATAAAAAAATTAAAAAAGGATAGCCGATGGTAGAATGGCTATTGAGATATGAAGATAAGTTTAGTCGTGATGACTAAAACACTGCAGATACATGATCAGTCAAGGTGTCAGCTACCTGTTAATGAGAGTAATAGACCTATTAAACAACTTTTTTGTAAACCATATTGTTGTTATATGTGAAGAATATAAACTGTCGATGTCACTCCCTAACTGAAATACAACTTCTAATGCTTCCAAACAGTTCAACCCAGAATTCTCTGAATGTAACTTTCTTTCCTTTTATTCTTGATATCTAAAAATTACGTATTACCATTATTTATGCATGTGTAATTTAAATAATAGATAATGGATTGGATGTACAGTAGACTTTAGTGTTTGGAATCCAATGTACAAAGTTTGAATAACCAACTGCACTGACAGCTGATACTTCATTCGTTGAATAAAGTTTATGCACAATCTTGCTTGCCATCTGAACTGGCAAATCAAGCTTTACTTAATCCAAAAGTAGGAAATATAACATAACTGCACATTAAAGCTAGATTATATATAAGATATGGAAGCTATAATACTTTATTTTTAAGAAAAACATTTCAAGTAGATATAATCATTAAATTTGATAACAGTAAACATAGAAAATCTATCGCCATCAGACATATTTACATATAAATTTTGTTAATAGTTTTTTAATGTAACGAAAAATGTAGAAGTATACAAATGTGATTGTTATGGCTTTTAAAGTAAGTTGTACGTTATTGAAAAATTTAAAAAAAAGTAGTCATGAAAAAATATATAACTGTAATATTTGTAATGTAATGATTTAACTGTATGCATTTGTTATGAAAAACCAATATGTATGCGTATTTTTTCTTTTTTAATTATTGAAGAAAAGAAGCAGAAAGATGGCACATAATATGACAATATATACATACAATTTTCAATGCCCAATTTAAATGATAAAATACAAACAACTTTTACAAATCTATAGTTGAAGTTCATGTTATGTTTGTGGTTTAATTCAGATTAATAATTACATAATTTGGAATTGTTTTGCAGTATTTACTATTGATTTAGTATAATTTGTTTACATTACGAGCAATAATAATGGGCTTTTACAATATATAACAAATCTTACACTCATAACATTGCATTGTTTTAAAAAGAAGAACTGTGATCCTATAGGCCCTAGTCTAAACCATTCCATAGACTTACATTACAGGAATACTTTCTACTTTGTGCTAACACGCTGATTTTAGTTTGTTACATTTATTTGTTCGAAAAATTTAAATGCCCACTCTAATGTAAGTAGATTGTATTAATCACTTAAATATTAACGATGATATTTTCTTTTACATGACTAAAAGTGTAATTGTGTTATGTTAACGAACCAATTTACCTTTATAAACACTAATAATTTCTATGATTAAATGACGTTAAAAGATTTTCAGTTGGTGTATGAGTATTAGTATTATGAGCAAATTGAGTCAAAAACATTTATTTGCCTTACAACATATTTAAACATAGTAATTAACATTAGTCATTAATAATCCTATAATTATAAACAAGCACTAATCATTCTATGTTTTACTAACTCACTGGGGAGGAATGTTAATATTACTAGGATTGTATATAGAATGATAAGTATCTGTTTTCTATCTTATCTATACTATACAAACCTCGACAACTACTGATAAACATCTGGCTGCCAAGACGGACAGGTGAATTCCACCAGGTTTCATTATACAAACCTCGACAACTACTGATAAACATCTGGCTGCCAAGACAGACAAGTGAATTCCACAAGTTTTCATTATACAAACCTCGACAACTCCTGGTAAACCACGGGCTGCCAAGACGGACAAGTGAATTCCACCAGGTTTCATTATACAAACCTCGACAACTCCTGGTAAACCACGGGCTGCCAAGACGGACAAGTGAATTTCACCAGGTTTCATTATACAAACCTCGACAACTCCTGGTAAACCACGGGCTGCTAAGACGGACAAGTGAATTCCACCAGATTTCATTATACAAACCTCGACAACTACTGATAAACATCTGGCTGCCAAGACAGACTAGTGATTTCCACCAGGTTTCATTATACAAACCTCGACAACTCCTGGTAAACCACGGGCTGCCAAGACGGACAAGTGAATTTCACCAGGTTTCATTATACAAACCTCGACAACTCCTGGTAAACCACGTTCTGCCAAGACAGACAAGTGAATTCCACCAGGTTTCATTATACAAGCCTCGACAACTCCTGGTAAACCACGGGCTGCCAAGACAGACAAGTGAATTCCACCAGGTTTCATTATACAAACCTCGACAACTCCTGGTAAACCACGTTCTGCCAAGACAGACAAGTGAATTCTACCAGGTTTCATTATACAAACAACGACAACTCCTGGTAAACCACGGGCTGCTAAGATGGACAAGTGAATTCCACCAGGTTTCATTATACAAACCTCGACAACTCCTAGGAAACCACTGGCTGTTCAGACGGACCAGGTGAATTCCACCAGGTTTCATTATAAAAACCATGGCAACTCCTGGTAAACCATGGGCTGCTAAGACGGAAAAGTGAATTCCACCAGGTTTTATTCTAGAAACCTCGACAACTCCTGATAAACCACTGGCTGCCAAAACGGACAAGTGAATTCCACCAGGTTTCATTATATAAACCTCGATAACTCCTGGTAAACCACTGGCTGCCAAGATGGACAAGTGATTTCCACCAGGTTTCATTATACAAACCACGACAACACCTAGTAAACCACTGGTTGCCAAGACGGACAAGTGAATTTCACCAGGTTTGATTATACAAACCACTACAACTCCTGGTAAACCACGGGCTGCTAACACAGAAAAGTGAATTCCACCAGGTTTCATTATACAAACCTCGACAACTCTTGGTAAACCACGGGCTGCCAATATTAACAAGTGAATTCCACCAGGTTTCATTATACAAACCTTGACAACTCCTAGTAAACCACTGGCTGCCAAGACGGACAAGTGAAATTGTACCAGGTTTCATTATACAAACATCGACAACTCCTGGTAAACCATTGGCTGCTCAGACGGACCAAGTGAATCCACCAGGTTTTATTATAGAAACCTCGATAACTCCTGATAAACCACTGGCTGCCAAGACAGACAAGTGAATTCCAACAGGTTTCAGGTTTAAATAGCTTAGCACAAAGCAATAGGTTCTGTTTAATCTTAGAAAAAGTTAATGTGAGTTTGGATATACAAGTAGAATAATTAAAAAGATAATATGTCCTACTGAAAATAAGAAAATTATCATGTTGAGAATTTTAGAAAATGTTTTCCTTCTTAAATCTACATATAGCATTTACATAAATAATATATTTAGGACCTTATCATCATCGAAAAAAATATATGTTAGGCATGGTGCCTTATTTCGTTAAGATCGAAAAATACTACTTAATTTTTTTATTCGAAATGTCCCTAAAATTTAAGAAAATTATATTTAAATGATCAATGAACTGGTATCCCTCTCTAATACTGCAAAATAGTTTACTAACTGGTTTTGTCATTAAATTTAACTTTGCATTTAATTAATATTTCTTACCACTTCACTCTCTGACAGATTACAGAGATAATTGAGAAAGCTCAACCATTTGTTAGTAAAATGTCATATTTTATTTACTATTATTGTTTACAAGTTACAGTAAAACATAATTTAGTGTTATGGCATATTTTAAAACGTATTATGTTGCCAACAAAAATAATCTTAGCATTTTTCTACTCGACATTTTACCTATTCTAAATAAATTCAATGTAGGGAAATTTATCTGAAATTATAGGCTGTTCTTTTTTAATATTTTTTCAGTTACCTAGGCTAAGTTAATTTGTATAAATAACAACGTTTTAAGAACTAAATTGTATGAAATATAATCCCTTGCAATTATTTTTCATCGCTTTTATTTTAAATTTCAGCACCTTTATTTATGGACTATAGATGTGAAAATGGTTATAATTTTCGTTGGCATAGCCTATTTCTAGGAGTTTAAAAATAACAGGCTCAATTCAATATACAGATGATTAGTTTTTAAACGGGAGGTATTCTAATATATTGGAATATTGAGTGGCGGTATCATTTAAGTTTGTAAATTAACTTTTAATTATTTACTTAATATCTGTATTATATCTATATATTATACAGTTATAAATTGCATAATAGTAATAATTCTACCGGATGTATTTATTCAGTGTTTAAACGGTCACAAATCTACCCAAGATACAATTAAACACATATAGGCATGTGAATTAGGCACACTCAACAGCAAGGTCTGATAAGGATCGTTTATCACTTTACGATGGGCGGCAAAGAAATTTAAAGTAAAGTACACTGTCCACAAAATCAGTGGTAAAACTAGTTTTTGAATCTGCAAAGTATATTTCTTTTAATTTTATAATTAGTTACAATATTTAATTACATCAATTGACTAAATAAACTGTTTGTAAATTGAATTAAAAAAAAAAACTTAAAACAATTCATTCTACATATTACACTACGTAGAACATTATTTAGTGTGACCAGTTCTAGGCGTGAACATTAATCCACATCCAGACCAGGAACAGAGCCAAGAACGAACCGATATCTTCCCTTGGCTCATTAGCTCACTAACTTCCCATACCACCAACGTTCTGAATCTTATCGGATCTGTAAATAACATGTTCTCTACCGGAGTTATTGTTAAATAGGAAGAGTCTTGCCATTTATAAATATCACAATTTTTTGCGTTTTGCAGTAGAGAGCCCTTGACTGTATACATCTCATCATCACTGTACGATAAGTAGTTTGTGAATAAATGTTAAAATGAACTAAGTATTACAGTTTAGACAATACATAATATCATACTACCACGTTATTTCCGCACAAGTACAAGCCAGAAGCAATACTGTAACTAATTGACTTATTTATTATAAAGACATTTATTTTACTTAAGACATTCTATATCAAGTATAAGTATGTTTATACCAAACTAAAATAAAATCCTTATTACCAAAGGATATTTACAGCATAGTATCTTAGTTCTGTTTTAAGGTTTTTTGTACCATTATGTCAATATTAAAACTTTAAGATAATTTTATATCTATTTAATTAAATACCTAGCTTCATAACTGGCTGTCGAATTTCACTCGAATATCACTGATAAGAAAGGTTAACTAGTCACCATTTCTGATAGGGTGGTTCATTTGACTTGAAACTTATGGAGTCTTATTCAGAAAAAAATAGGTTATAAAATGATGGACACCTAATTATAGTCTTTCATTTAACTTTTTATGAAATGCTCCAAGGACTCTCCCCTCATGTTGAAAAGAATTAGAAACTGCATCAAAACAATTAAAACATATTACAGAGTTATACTAAATCTCAATTATTTATCTAGACCCATTTAAGTGAAATGAAGGTGCTTCCATACTTTTTCAACAACCTGTATATATATATATATATATATATATATATATATATTATTTTATATACTGCACAGTAGTTAACGTAATTTACGAAGAGACCTGTCAATACGTCTGCCAACCACTGTGTCTACTCCGGCCTCTGTACATTCATTCCACGAGTCTATGGAATGCGAGCATGTAAAACATTATTCGATATAAAAAAGTATCCCATTACTTTACTTTATTCATAAACTAATGTATAACAATCAATATTAGTTTTTAGAACCGTAATTTGACAAATGAGAAAGTAAATTTAATTCATAACTTTCAGCTACGGCCAGAAAACGCCAGATGTGCACTGCGTCCACGTCCAAGGGACGTAAATCACATGTATGAGTGAACATGTTAGCTTACTAGAGTTTGATGAAGATTCAATAATACAAGACTTAATTTCATTATATTTACTTACGTGTTTTAATTAGTCAAACCGTCCACTAGATAACTTTTCGACGAGTTTCAAATGAAAAGGTTCATCATCAGATCACTTTGTATCTGTTAAGATGAACTTAAAACCCACTTCATACAAAGTTCACACACGCAAGAACACATTATGGCACGCACCTATATACTTCTGTGGACGATTGATGGACAGTTTATTTATATACACAAACGTCTGTCCGGGGCTAAAATGTCTAATTTTAATTCATTATATTGATGACTAATCATGCTTGCCAGTGAGCTGCTCAGCACTGAAAATTAAATTAACTAATCAATCAGTCGTATTATTCCACTTCAAAATGTAAGAAAATTTTATTACCTTGCTATTTAAAGTTCATATGACATTTATCTTGAATAGTATTAGGCTTCAGCAGATCTGAGGATAGGGGTTCATGGTAAACATTGTTATATACATGCCTAAGCGATTATTACTGTACAGATTGTTTGATAATAGAATTTATTTTACAAGCACAAACAAAGATTTCTCGGTCAAAAACTGTTATAAACCCACTAATTGTATTTACCACACCATTGTTTAGTAAAGAGAAAAATGCTGTAAACCTAACCTAACTTAACCTGTGCTACCTAGGTTGATCACGGGTGCTACCTAAGTTGATAACGTATGCTACAATAGCTGATCACGATTACTACCCAAGCTGATCACTAGTTCTACTAAAGTTGAACTTGCCCTAGTACTATATCTGCTACCCTAGTTGAACATGGATTCTTTTTTTATTTATATTTTTTATTTTATTTTTTTTTTTTGTAGTAACAATATTTAACATGAAATGCAATGGGCAACATTATATACATAAATATTTACAATGTGTTAAAATTCCAAAATCAAACAAGTTATGGTCAATCACCCCACATTCACACACACACACACACACACACACACACACACACACACACACACACACACACACACACACACACACACACACACACACACACACACACACACACACACACACACACACACACACACACACACACACACACACACACACACACACACACACACACACACACACACACACACACACACACACACACACACACACACACACACACACACACACACACACACACACACACACACACACACACACACACACACACACACACACACACACACACACACACACACACACACACACACACACACACACACACACACACACACACACACACACACACACACACACACACACACACACACAAATTGAAAATTCTTCAGTGAGCCTGTGGTGTAGTCAGGCGACACCAATCTGATGTGGCATGTGGTCTGATAGTGACAATCTGTGTTGCTATGTTCGGAGGTTGTTCCTGCCACTAGTGTAGTATTAGTGAATGTTCCTGCTTCTAGTATAGTATTAGTGAATGTTCCTGCCTCTAGTATAGTATTAGTGAATGTTCCTGCCTCTAGTATAGTATTAGTGAATGTTCCTGCCTCTAGTATAGTATTAATGAATGTTCCTGCCTCTAGTATAGTATTAGTGAATGTTCCTGCCTCTAGTATAGTATTAGTGAATGTTCCTGCCTCTAGTATAGTATTAGTGAATGTTCCTGCCTCTAGTATAGTATTAGTGAATGTTCCTGCCTCTAGTATAGTATTAGTGAATGTTCCTGCCTCTAGTATAGTATTAGTGAATGTTCCTGCCTCTAGTATAGTATTAGTGAATGCTCCTGCCTCTAGTATAGTATTAGTGAATGTTCCTGCCTCTAGTATAGTATTAGTGAACGTTCCTGCCACGAACCAAGGAAGAACGTGATCTGCAGTATAGTATCACCTCATACATATAAAGGCAAGGTAAAGTCAGTAATTTAAACTCCCTAAATGAATTCCGGCACGACTCTGTGGTTGAACTTAGCAATTATTCTGACAGCATTTTTTTAAGTTTAAAACCCCTTTCAAATTTTCGTTTTATACAACGTCCCAAAGGCTCATTCCGTATGCTAGATGTAAATACACCATGCCATAGGAGAACATGAGTAAGACACTAGGGGAACAGAACTTTGCAAGATTGCGCACCGCATATATGCCTGAAGCAACCTTACCACAAACGTGGTCAATATGATAGCCCCAAGTCAGTCCAAGTTGATCACGATTGTAACCTAAGTTGATCACTGTTAACACCTACAATACGTGTCTCTTCATTATTTAACATTGTTGTAGAAAAGGAGAGTTCGAGATTTTGATTTTGATCGAGGTACGTAAATCCGTCGGTCAATGTGGCTTAACGATCCATCCCTATAGATGTCGTTTTATTGGATGGGACACAACATCCAATAACAAATGTTGTCTAAAAATATCAGCTGTTTTGTTGGACCATTGTGAAGGGCTAGGGCTATTCCAATGTAAATGTAAAGCAGTTTAAATCTGGTGTGGTACTAAAACTTACAGACTAACCAAATTACTGGCACAAATATTCCTATTACATGAGATATCTATTTGCAAATAATAGTATAATCAAGGCTAATAGTAAAATAGTAAATTTAAAAACATTGTTACATGACAAATACCATGTAAGCAAATTCTTTACTGAAACGTCAAATTGTTTTGTTGTAGAACAAGTGTTTAGTATTTTAATTTTAAAATATAAAACTCAGTGTGTACACTATTAATTCTTTATAAATGTTATCATTTTTATAGGATCCACAAAATTGATCTAGTTTACTACCTATAAACGAACCGACCACCAGTGGTAGAAATCCATGTCTCAGGAACGTTCATAAAAACACGAATTGAGGTTGAATTATTTATCTATCGATCTTGTTCTGCAGCTGGACTTCCCTTTTGACTACCTTTAGTCAAAAAGTTTCTATAATAAAACCATTCTAAGTTAATCGGGTTTGGTTATAATTTACAGTATAAATATTAAAATAATCTAAGGTATTATTATTCAGCGATAATCAGCTACTAAATAACTTCATAACTGGCTAGTGAAACGTGTTTCTGATCACAATATAATCCACGTTTATAAGATCACAACAATCTTAAGGTGGAGTGAATTAGAAAATGCGGATAATTTAGATAGAATAAAAAGGAACAAATAAGAACGGACTGAAAATAGTTGTTTTTATATGACTAACAATTAAATATTAGTAAACGTAGTAACTACTATAAACCATGTAAAGAGTAATTTTAAAGTTAGTTCACAAATTAAAAGAAGAATTTTATTATTGAATTTGTTTGTATAAACAACATATATATTGTCTGTTTAGCAATTAACAGCCTATTCCAATAGTTTTCACCAAATTAATAATACAAATAATACCAATAAAACTAGCTTAATATTTTGCCTATGAAAACCGAAAATATTCAGAACGAATGATCTCTTGAGGAATACAAAGGTTCCACACGATGGATATATATTTTTAAATAACTTACTCCTCATTATAATACTGCTTTTAAACTCTCACCCAACTATTTCTCGAGTTGAAATGAGCCTTCAAAAACAAGACCAAACAATGTTAAGTTTTACAATGCATGATTTTAAAAATCTAAAAAGGTAAACTATTTTATATTTTGCCAATATTATAGGGACATTTCTTAATTTTACATTTTTTCCTTAGCAACATTTTGTGAATGTCTATGTTCCTATGTGCAATTTGTATCTAATTTAAAATAAGCTGATACAGGGTAGTTTAGTCCATCATCTTTGCATCAAATGTGTAATTCAGTATAGGGTTGACTAAATTATTCATGAGTGCCTTTGGGGGGAGGTTAGTTCATTACATTTGTATTGTGTATGATCATACACGGTAGACTATAGTTATGAGTTTTCTACGGTAGAAGGTTAGTGTATCATTATTGAATACATGTGTTTCCAGAGTGAAAGGGTAGACCACAGATCATCTCAAGTGTCGTTAGGTCACTTGTTAGTTTACCACTATGACAACATGTGTCCATACAGTGAGCCTACAGTTCATCACAAGTGTCGTTAGGTCACTTGTTAGTTTACCACTATGAACACATGTGTCCATACAGTGAGACTACAGTTCATCACAAGTGTCGTTAGGTCATTTGTTAGTTTACCATTATGATAACATGTGTTCATACAGTGACAGGGTAGACTACAGTTCATCTCAAGTGTCGTTTGGTCCCTTGTTAGTTTACTACTATGGCAATATGTGTTCATACAGTGAGAGGGTAGACTACAGTTCATCACAAGTGTCGTTAGGTCATTTGTTAGTTTACCACTATGACAACATGTGTTCATTCAGAGAGACTACAGTTCATCTCAAGTGTAATTAGGTCATTTGTTAGTTTACCACTATGAAAACATGTGTCCATACAGTGAGACTACAGTTCATCACAAGTGTCATTAGGTCATTTGTTAGTTTACCATTATATAACATGTGTCCATACAGTGACAGGGTAGACTACAGTTCATCACAAGTGTCGTTAGGTAATTTGTTAATTTACCATTATGACAACATGTGTCCATACAGTGACAGGGTAAACTACAGTTCATCTCAAGTGTCGTTTGGTCGCCTGTTAGTTTACTACTATGGCAAAATGTGTTCATACAGTGAGAGGGTAGACTACAAATCATCTCAAGTGTCGTTAGATCACTTGTTAGTTTACCACTATGACAACATGTGTCCATACAGTGAGACTAAAGTTCATCACAAGTGTCGTTAGGTCATTTATTAGTTTACCACTATGACAACATGTGTTCATTCAGAGAGACTACAGTTCATCTCAAGTGTCATTAGGTCATTTGTTAGTTTACCACTATGACAACATGTGCCCATACAGTGAGACTACAGTTCATCACAAGTGTCGTTAGGTCATTTGTTAGTTTACCACTATGACAACATGTGTCCATACAGTGACAGGGTAGACTACAGTTCATCTCAAGTGTCGTTAGGTCATTTGTTAGTTTACCACTATGACAACATGTGTCCATACAGTGAGACTACAGATCATCATAAGTGTCGTTTGGTAATTTGTTAGTTTACCACCATGACAACATGTGTCCATACAGTGACAGGGTAGACTACAGTTCATCTCAAGTGTCGTTAGGTCATTTGTTAGTTTACCATTATGGCAACATGTGTTCATACAGTGACAGGGTAGACTACAGTTCATCTCAAGTGTCGTTAAGTCGCTTTTTAGTTCACCTTTATGACAACATGTGTTCATTCAATGAGACTACAGTTCATCTCAAGTGTCATTAAGTCACTTGTTAGTTTACCATTATGACAATATGTGTTCATTCAGTGAGACTACAGTTCATCTCAAGTGTCGTTAAGTCGCTTTTTAGTTCACCATTATGACAACATTCAATGAGACTACAGTTCATCTCAAGTGTCATTAAGTCACTTGTTAGTTTACCATAATGACAACATGTGTCAATACAGTGACAGGGTAGACTACAGTTCATCACAAGTGTCGTTAGGTCATTTGTTAGTTTACCATTATGACAACATGTGTCCATACAGTGACAGGGTAGACTACAGTTCATCTCAAGTGTCGTTAAGTCATTTATTAGTTTACCATTATGACAACATGTGTCCATACAGTGACAGGGTAGACTACAATTCATCACAAGTGTCGTTAAGTCATTTGTTAGTTTACCATTATGACAACATGTGTTCATACAGTAACAGGGTAGACCACAGTTCATGTCAAGTGTTGTTAGGTCGCTTGTTAGTTTACCATTATAACAACATGTGTCCTTACAGTGAGACTACAGTTCATCACATGTGTCGTTAGGTCGCTTGTTAGTTTACTATTATGACAACATGTGTTCATACAGTGAGAGAGTAGACTACAGTTTATAACAAGTGTCGTTAGGTCTCTTGTTAGTTTACCATTATAACAACATGTGTCCGTACAGTGAGAGGGTAGACTACAGATCATCTCAAGTGTCGTTAGGTCACTTGTTAGTTTACCATTATAACAACATGTGTCCATACAGTGAGACTACAGTTCATAATAAGTGTCGATAGGTCGCGTGTTAGTTTACCATTATGACAACATGTGTTCATACAGTGAGAGGGTAGAATACAGTTCATCTCAAGTGTCGTTAGGTCGCTTGTTAGTTTACCATTATGACAATATGTGTTCATACAGTGAGAGGGTAGACTACAGATCACCTCAAGTGTCGTTAGGTCACTTGTTAGTTTACCATTATAACAACATGTGTCCATACAGTGAGACTACAGTTCATCACAAGTGTCGATAGGTCGCTTGTTTGTTTACAATTATGACAACATGTGTTCATACAGTGACAGGGTAGACTACAGATCATCTCAAGTGTCGTTAGGTCACTTGTTAGTTTACCATTATAACAACATGTGTCCATACAGTGAGACTACAGTTCATCACAAGTGTCGTTAAGTCGCTTGTTAGTTTACCATTATGACAACATGTGTTCATACAGTTAGAGGGTAGATTACAGTTCATCACAAGTGTCGTTAGGTCATTTGTTAGTTTACCATTATGACAACATGTGTCCATACAGTGAGAGGGTAGACCACAGTTCGTCTCAAGTGTCGTTAGGTCACTTGTTAGTTTACCATTATAACAACATGTGTCCATACAGTGAGACTACAGTTCATCACAAGTGTCGATAGGTCGCTTGTTTGTTTACCATTATGACAACATGTGTTCATACAGTGACAGGGTAGACTACAGATCATCTCAAGTTTCGTTAGGTCACTTGTTAGTTTACCATTATAACAACATGTGTCCATACAGTGAGACTACAGTTCATCACAAGTGTCGTTAGGTCGCTTGTTAGTTTACCATTATGACAACATGTGTTCATACAGTTAGAGGGTAGATTACAGTTCATCACAAGTGTCGTTAGGTCATTTGTTAGTTTACCATTATGACAACATATGTCCATACAGTGAAAGGGTAGACCACAGTTCGTCTCAAGTGTCGTTAGGTCGCTTGTTAGTTTACCTTTATGACAACATGTGTTCATACAGTGAGAGGGTAGACTACAGATCATCTCAAGTGTCGTTAGGTTACTTGTTAGTTTACCATTATAACAACATGTGTCCATACAGTGAGACTACAATTCATCCCAAGTGTCGTTAGGTCATTTGTTAGTTTACCATTATGACAACATGTGTTCATACAGTGACAGGGTAGACTACAGTTCATCTCAAGTGTCGTTAGGTTGCTTTTTAGTTCACCATTATGACAACATGTGTTCATACAGTGACAGGGTACACTACAGTTCATCTCAATTGTCGTTAGGTCGCTAGTTAGATTACCATTATGTCTACATGTGTTCATAGAGTGAGACTACAGTTCATCACAAGTGTCGTTAGGCCGCTTGTTAGTTTACCATTATGACAATATGTGTTCATTCAGTGAGACTACAGTTCATCTCAAGTGTCGTTAGGTCGCTTGTTAGTTTACCATTATGACAATATGTGTTCATTCAGTGAGACTACAGTTCATCTCAAGTGTCGTTAGGTCGCTTGTTAGTTTACCATTATGACAATATGTGTTTATACAGTGAGACTACAGTTCATCACAAGTGTCGTTAGGTCACTTGTTAGTTTACCATTATGACAATATGTGTTCATACAGTGAGACTACAGTTCATCACATGTGTCGTTAGGTCGCTTGTTAGTTTAAAATTATGACAATATGCGTTCATTCAGTGAGACTACAGTTCATCATAAGTGTAGTGGATTGGAATATCGTTCTATCATTAAACAGTGTGTCAGAACAGACCACAGTTCGAAACGAGTATCGTTAGGTCACATGTTAGTTCACCAATACGACAAAATGCGGTCATCCAGTGACAGGGTATCCTACACTTAGTCATAAGTGTAGTTTAACGAAATATTAGTTTTCCTACAGTTCTTTCTGTATATTTAAACAGTGTCAGTGTAAGACCATAGTTCATCACATATTTCATTGGGTCGGGTGTTATTTTACCATTAAGACACGTATGTTCATACAGAGTCAGGGTATCCTACAGTTAGTCATGGGTGTCATAGGGCTGTATGATTCACATTAATTATTTCAACTAACTATCACAGAACTGCTCAATAAGGCATTTTACTTATTTGCATGTTTGTGTCTTAATCTAATACAATATTAACTAGAAAAATCACGCACCTAGAAGTTGCAAAACTTGATAAACAACACTTTCTAAGAGTAAGGGTTGTTTGCTAGTGGCAAAACATTATATTTTAAAACTAAAACTATTAACCAATCATAACACAAGAGTATAGTGTTATTATAATTTATGAATGCACTCATATATTTGTATGTGCACAGAACAATTAATTGATACTATCACAATAGATTAGTCTTGAAAAAAGTAGTAACCCGTTAGATCATATCTCTGGAAGAACAACAAAGAATCATGAAAAGCAAACATTCTAAATTTTGTAAGGCATCAATAAATGTGTCATAGTGTTTGCGTTGTGAGACTATAACCTAACGATATCACTTGAGAGAAAATGTAAACTTTGACTGTGGCTTATAAATATCCACTGGTCATTTATCATCTTTAATGTCGTAAATTACCGCTCTTATTTTGTTGCTCTAAAATCATTACTCAAATCTACAAATGCTTTATAAGTTTAGGATATATTTCTTATAACGTATTCTCATTACTTGGCATACAATTATTTTATATTTACCAAAGAGTATATATACAGTTAGATTTACTTAAAGTTGTATTTGCGTAGTATATTCAATGGTAAGGGCTGTGAGGACCAATTAGTATGGTCCGCTTCTAGCTAAGTCGATTAACAATCAGCCATATAATTTAAGCTTTAAATGCTAGTGAATTGAGGAATTGGGTAGGTATAATATCTATAAGGATTAAACAGTATAAGTTTGTATTTGTTATATTGTTATGAATTTGTTTTTTTTTTTTTAATATAAATTACAATCAATAGACTAAAATAAAGATAATAAAAACTCTTTAAATTCAGTCTTTGCAACTACTACCCTAAAACATGGTTTATGTGAGTTACGAAAAGATAAAATGTTTAGCTTAAACCCTTATTGGAGCGACCTTAACCGGAGGGTCCCGAAGTTATCACTAGAAAACGAAGTCAAGACAAATTTAGCGTGGTTGTTCTTTGGACGGGGACAAGCGAGTTGTCTGTCCTTGCACGCAGTACAGACCTGGCCAGTCACTGGTGACGTTAGTTTCCAGGCTGTCTTTTAGGGGTTTTTAACCTAACTTTGCTTGGTAAAATGGATCTTGCTGACCAACATCCATGATCATGTGGTCTTTGATGGGCCACACCCACTCCTAGCATAAATATTCCTAAATAATGTACCCACCAATCTTTTAAAGTTAACATTTTTACTACATCGGCTCTAGGTCTCATAATATGAATGGAGGAAAGTGCAGCCTAGATAATATATATATATATATATATATATATATATATATATATATATATATATATAACCAACTACTGTGTATATATATATATATATATATATATATATATATATATCTGACACCAATTATCTCAATCAGGCAGCCTTTCTCACTGTTGAATGTTGACAAGTCGCACTGTCATGATGATGACCCATTTTCAACGTCCTTCTCATTTTCATTGCTCCTACACAAATATTTGTACAACACAGAAGAATATCATTTGCGGTATATATGAGATATGTTATTTCGCTAGGAATTATCCACTAACAATCTCCATCTGCCATTTCAGTGATAAAACCATATATGCCGACTTTACGCACAGCATATTAATATACACCTACAGGTCTTGGCGTTAGTTCCAATATTATTATGAAAGGTCCCAATAAATAACTACAAAGGTAACGTGCCTGTGAAATGTATAATGAATACGTCACATACTTTTATTATAGTAATAACATTACATATTAGGATTTTATTAAAAAAATAATTCATATTATTGATAAATAGTACCTAAAGACAACATAATTTAAAGATATGGTTGACTTAATGAGAAGCTTAAAATAAATATGATATTTTTATAATGTTGTGACCTTCATTTTAATTCAGAATAATTATTATTATACGAATTTCAAACTACTAATTTGAAAGTCAAACAAAATATATCAGTTAAAATACACATAATTTAAAATAAATGAACGCTTTTGAATCTTTGAACTTATAAAACTTTGATTTTTCGCCTTGGTTAAGTTTATCTTAAATCAACGGGAGCCTATTGCATCATATTATTAGGAATCGTTTATTTATTTTACTAAATTCACCAATTATTTAGAAAATATGCGATAAATATATTTTATATCCGATATTATGCAAGATCTATCATGCAATCGGATAAGTATAAACCATCTACCCTTTATAAATAGTTATTACAGTAAATGTTAAGAAGATAACCTTCGTAAAACTTTCTAAATTAACAACTGATATCCATCGAACACATGAACTACTCAACCTTCAATGATTATAAACCTTGGTCCACTATCCATCAAACACATGAATTGCCTAACCAAAGTTTTTAAACCTTGATCCACTATTCATCAAACACATGAACTAATTAAACTTTAAATCTTATAAACTATGATCCACTATCCATCGAACACATGAACTACTAAACCTTCAATGTTTATAAACCTTGATCGACTATCCATCAAACACATGAACTAATTAACCTTCAAAGTTTTTAAACCTTGATCCACTATTCATCAAACACATGAACTAATTAAACTTTAAATTGTATAAACCATGATCCACTATCCATCAAACACATGAACTAATTAACCTTCAAAGTTTATAAACCTTGATCCACTATCCATACACTATCGGATAGTATCGGATATATCCGATAACACATGAACCACTTAACTTTCAATGTTTATAAACCTTGATCCACTATCCATCAAAAACATGAACTACTCAACCTTCAATGTTTAGAAACCTTGATCCACTATTCATCAAACACAAAAACTACTCAACCTTCAATGTTTATAAACCGTGATCCAATATCCATCAAACACATGAAATACTAAACCTTCAATGATTATAAACCTTGATCCACTATCCATCAAACACATGTACTACTCAACCTTCAATGTTTAGAAACCTTGATCCACTATCCATCAAACACATGAACTATTCAGCCTTCAATGTTTATAAACATTGATCCACTATCCATCAAACACATGAACTATTCAGACTTCAATGTTTAGAAACCTTGATCCACTATTCATCAAACACATGAACTACTCAAACTTCAATGTTTATAAACATTGATCCACTATCCATCAAACACATGAACTACTCAACCTTCAATGTTTAGAATCCTTAATCCACTATTCATCAAACACATGAACTACTCAACCCTCAATGTTTATAAACCTTGATCCACTATCCATCAAACACATGAAATACTAAACCAGCAATGATTATAAACCTTGATCCACTATCCATCAACTCATGAACTACTCAAACTTCTAAGTTTATAAACCTTGATCCACTATCCATCAAACACATGAACTACTCAAACTTCAATGTTTATAAACCCTGATCCACTATCCATCAAACACATGTACTACTCAACCTTCAATGTCTAGAAACCTTGATCCACTATCCATCAAACACATGAACTATTATGCCTTCAATGTTTAAAAACATTGATCCACTATCCATCAAACACATGAACTATTCAGACTTCAATGTTTAGAAACCTTGATCCACTATTCATCAAACACATGAACTACTCAACCTTCAATGTTTATAAACCTTGATCCACTATCCATCAAACACATGAAATACTAAACCAGCAATGATTATAAACCTTGATCCACTATCCATCAACTCATGAACTACTCAAACTTCTAAGTTTATAAACCTTGATCCACTATCCATCAAACACATGAACTACTCAAACTTCAATGTCTATAAACCCTGATCCACTATCCATCAAACACATGTACTACTCAACCTTCAATGTCTAGAAACCTTGATCCACTATAAATCAAACAAATGAACTATTATGCCTTCAATGATTATAAACATTGATCCACTATAATAGGTTTTGTGTAGGAGGTAATTAACATACACTGCAAAATAGCACTTACGGGAGTTAAATTTGTTTATCATGTCAATACTGTTCGTGAACTACATATTTATTGGTAGTTGTTGTAGGAAGTTATTAACACACAATGTAATACAGTTACGGGAGTTAATACTGTAGGCGATGATTTTTTCTTTTTTTCTGGCCGATTATTGTCGAAGACGGAATTTGTCGTACCTTTTGGCAATCAAAGAACCAAACTTTCCTAATTTGATGCCAGATGTTTCTTGATAATTGGAACACATCTTTAGGTATCCTGTATTATATACACTAATGGCCTCAAATAGGCCTATTTTCAGTGGGAATTCATCTCTGGGCAACAAATAGCTAACTTTGTTGCCGCTGGCACCCGTGTAGTACCTAACGAAAATTTAATTTTTCTTTAGGAAATAAGGTCCAAAAACACTAAAACCTAATGTTTTCTTGTAGAGAAATGTCCAGGGAGCAAAAATAAATAAAAAACAAAAAATGTAATAATTTGACATTTTTGGCCAAATGTGTGTCCAGAATCCCCTTAATACTGTTCGCGAACTACATATTTATCGGTAGTTGTTGTAGGAAGTTATTAACACACAATGTAATACAGTTACGGGAGTTAATACTGTTAATCATGTTAATACTGTCCGCGAACTACATATTTATCGGTAGTTGTTGTAGGAAGTTATTAACACACTGTAATACAGTTACGGGAGTTAATACTGTTAATCATGTTAATACTATTCGTGAACTACATAATTATCGGTAGTTGTTGTAGGAAGTTATTAACACACACTGTATTACAGTTACGGGAGTTAATACTGTTAATCATGTCAATACTGTTCGTGAACTACATAATTATCGGTAGTTGTTGTAGGAAGTTATTAACACACACTGTAATACAGTTACGGGAGTTAAATTTGTTTATCATGTCAATACTGTTCGTGAACTACATATTTATTGGTAGTTGTTGTAGGAAGTTATTAACACACACTGTAATACAGTTACAGGAGTTAATACTGTTAATCATGTTAATACTGTTCGCGAACTACATATTTATCGGTAGTTGTTGTAGAAAGTTATTAACACACACTGTAATACAGTTACAGGAGTTAATACTGTTAATCATGTTAATACTGTTCGCGAACTACATATTTATCGGTAGTTGTTGTAGGAAGTTATTAACACACACTGTAATACAGTTACAGGAGTTAATACTGTTAATCATGTTAATACTGTTCGCGAACTACATATTTATCGGTAGTTGTTGTAGAAAGTTATTAACACACTGTAATACAGTTACGGGAGTTAATACTGTTAATACTGTTCGCGAACTACATATTTATTGGTAGTTGTTGTAGGAAGTTATTAACACACAATGTAATACAGTTACAGGAGTTAATACTGTTAATCATGTTAATACTGTTCGCGAACTACATATTTATCGGTAGTTGTTGTAGAAAGTTATTAACACACTGTAATACAGTTACGGGAGTTAATACTGTTAATACTGTTCGCGAACTACATATTTATCGGTAGTTGTTGTAGAAAGTTATTAACACACACTGTAATACAGTTACAGGAGTTAATACTGTTAATCATGTTAATACTGTTCGCGAACTACATATTTATCGGTAGTTGTTGTAGAAAGTTATTAACACACTGTAATACAGTTACGGGAGTTAATACTGTTAATACTGTTCTCGAACTACATATTTATCGGTAGTTGTTGTAGAAAGTTATTAACACACTGTAATACAGTTACGGGAGTTAATACTGTTAATACTGTTCGCGAACTACATATTTATTGGTAGTTGTTGTAGGAAGTTATTAACACACACTGTAATACAGTTACAGGAGTTAATACTGTTAATCATGTTAATACTGTTCGCGAACTACATATTTATCGGTAGTTGTTGTAGGAAGTTATTAACACACACTGTAATACAGTTACAGGAGTTAATACTGTTAATCATGTTAATACTGTTCGCGAACTACATATTTATCGGTAGTTGTTGTAGAAAGTTATTAACACACTGTAATACAGTTACGGGAGTTAATACTGTTAATACTGTTCGCGAACTACATATTTATTGGTAGTTGTTGTAGGAAGTTATTAACACACTGTAATACAGTTACGGGAGTTAATACTGTTAATACTGTTCGCGAACTACATATTTATTGGTAGTTGTTGTAGGAAGTTATTAACACACAATGTAATACAGTGTAGCCTTAATTTAAGCTACTATTTATTTTTGATATGTTGAACAACTTAAATGAGAGATTTAAATAAAAATTCTTCAATGATAAAAAGTTTCCTTATTTTTTTTTTTATTTTCGTTTTTATTATTAATTTAAGAAGAAACCGTAATATTATTTTAAGTATTACGGGAGTTAATACTGTTAATCATGTTAATACTGTTCGCGAACTACATATTTATCGGTAGTTGTTGTAGGAAGTTATTAACACACAATGTATTACAGTTACGGGAGTTAATACTGTTAATCATGTCAATACTGTTCGTGAACTACATATTTATCGGTAGTTGTTGTAGGAAGTTATTAACACACTGTAATACAGTTACAGGAGTTAATACTCTTAATCATGTTAATACTGTTCGCGAACTACATATTTATCGGTAGTTGTTGTAGGAAGTTATTAACACACACTGTAATACATTTACGGGAGTTAATACTGTTAATCATGTTAATACTGTTCGCGAACTATATATTATTGGTAGTTGTTGTAGGAGGTTATTAACACACAATGTAATACAGTTACGGGAGTTAATACTGTTAATCATGTTAATACTATTCGTGAACTACATAATTATCGGTAGTTGTTGTAGGAAGTTATTAACACACTGTAATACAGTTACGGGAGTTAATACTGTTAATCATGTTAATACTATTCGTGAACTACATAATTATCGGTAGTTGTTGTAGGAAGTTATTAACACACTGTAATACAGTTACGGGAGTTAATACTGTTAATCATGTTAATATTGTTCGTGAACTACATATTTATCGGTAGTTGTTGTAGGAAGTTATTAACACACTGTAATACAGTTACGGGAGTTAATACTGTTAATCATGTCAATACTGTTCGCGAACTATATATTATTGGTAGTTGTTGTAGGAGGTTATTAACACACAATGTAATACAGTTACGGGAGTTAATACTGTTAATCATGTTAATACTATTCGTGAACTACATAATTATCGGTAGTTGTTGTAGGAAGTTATTAACACACACTGTATTACAGTTACGGGAGTTAATACTGTTAATCATGTCAATACTGTTCGTGAACTACATATTTATCGGTAGTTGTTGTAGGAAGTTATTAACACACTGTAATACACTTACAGGAGTTAATACTCTTAATCATGTTAATACTGTTCGCGAACTACATATTTATCGGTAGTTGTTGTAGGAAGTTATTAACACACTGTAATACACTTACAGGAGTTAATACTCTTAATCATGTTAATACTGTTCGCGAACTACATATTTATCGGTAGTTGTTGTAGGAAGTTATTAACACACACTGTAATACATTTACGGGAGTTAATACTGTTAATCATGTTAATACTGTTCGCGAACTATATATTATTGGTAGTTGTTGTAGGAGGTTATTAACACACAATGTAATACAGTACGGGAGTTAATACTGTTAATCATGTTAATACTGTTCGTGAACTACATAATTATCGGTAGTTGTTGTAGGAAGTTATTAACACACACTGTAATACAGTTACGGGAGTTAATACTGTTAATCATATCAATACTGTTCGTGAACTACATATTTATCGGTAGTTGTTGTAGGAAGTTATAAACACACTGTAATACAGTTACGGGAGTTAATACTGTTAATCATGTTAATACTGTTCGTGAACTACATAATTATCGGTAGTTGTTGTAGGAAGTTATTAACACACACTGTAATACAGTTATTGGAGTTAATACTGTTAATCATGTTAATACTGTTCGTGAACTACATAATTATTGGTAGTTGTTGTAGGAAGTTATTAACACACACTGTATTACAGTTACGGGAGTTAATACTGTTAATCATGTCAATACTGTTCGTGAACTACATATTTATCGGTAGTTGTTGTAGGAAGTTATTAACACACACTGTAATACAGTTATTGGAGTTAATACTGTTAATCATGTTAATACTGTTCGCGAACTACATATTTATCGGTAGTTGTTGTAGGAAGTTATTAACACACTGTAATACAGTTACGGGAGTTAATACTGTTAATCATGTTAATACTATTCGTGAACTACATAATTATCGGTAGTTGTTGTAGGAAGTTATTAACACACACTGTATTACAGTTACGGGAGTTAATACTGTTAATCATGTCAATACTGTTCGTGAACTACATATTTATCGGTAGTTGTTGTAGGAAGTTATTAACACACTGTAATACAGTTACGGGAGTTAAATTTGTTTATCATGTTAATACTATTCGTGAACTACATAATTATCGGTAGTTGTTGTAGGAAGTTATTAACACACACTGTATTACAGTTACGGGAGTTAATACTGTTAATCATGTCAATACTGTTCGTGAACTACATATTTATCGGTAGTTGTTGTAGGAAGTTATTAACACACTGTAATACAGTTACGGGAGTTAAATTTGTTTATCATGTTAATACTATTCGTGAACTACATATTTATCGGTAGTTGTTGTAGGAAGTTATTAACACACTGTAATACAGTTACGGGAGTTAATACTGTTAATCATGTTAATACTATTCGTGAACTACATAATTATCGGTAGTTGTTGTAGGAAGTTATTAACACACACTGTAATACAGTTACGGGAGTTAATACTGTTAATCATGTCAATACTGTTCGTGAACTACATATTTATCGGTAGTTGTTGTAGGAAGTTATTAACACACTGTAATACAGTTACGGGAGTTAATACTGTTAATCATGTTAATACTATTCGTGAACTACATAATTATCGGTAGTTGTTGTAGGAAGTTATTAACACACACTGTATTACAGTTACGGGAGTTAATACTGTTAATCATGTCAATACTGTTCGTGAACTACATAATTATCGGTAGTTGTTGTAGGAAGTTATTAACACACACTATAATACAGTTACGGGAGTTAAATTTGTTTATCATGTCAATACTGTTCGTGAACTACATATTTATTGGTAGTTGTTGTAGGAAGTTATTAACACACACTGTAATACAGTTACAGGAGTTAATACTGTTAATCATGTTAATACTGTTCGCGAACTACATATTTATCGGTAGTTGTTGTAGAAAGTTATTAACACACTGTAATACAGTTACGGGAGTTAATACTGTTAATACTGTTCGTGAACTACATATTTATTGGTAGTTGTTGTAGGAAGTTATTAACACACAATGTAATACAGTGTAGCCTTAATTTAAGCTACTATTTATTTTTGATATGTTGAACAACTTAAATGAGAGATTTAAATAAAAATTCTTCAATGATAAAAAGTTTCCTTATTTTTTTTTTATTTTCGTTTTTATTATTATTTTAAGAAGAAACCTTAATATTATTTTAAGTATTACGGGAGTTAATACTGTTAATCATGTTAATACTGTTCGCGAACTACATATTTATCGGTAGTTGTTGTAGGAAGTTATTAACACACACTGTATTACAGTTACGGGAGTTAATACTGTTAATCATGTCAATAGTGTTCGTGAACTACATATTTATCGGTAGTTGTTGTAGGAAGTTATTAACACACACTGTAATACAGTTACGGGAGTTAATACTGTTAATCATGTTAATACTGTTCGCGAACTACATATTTATCGGTAGTTGTTGTAGGAAGTTATTAACACACTGTAATACACTTACAGGAGTTAATACTCTTAATCATGTTAATACTGTTCGCGAACTACATATTTATCGGTAGTTGTTGTAGGAAGTTATTAACACACACTGTAATACATTTACGGGAGTTAATACTGTTAATCATGTTAATACTGTTCGCGAACTATATATTATTGGTAGTTGTTGTAGGAAGTTATTAACACACACTGTAATACATTTACGGGAGTTAATACTGTTAATCATGTTAATACTATTCGTGAACTACATAATTATCGGTAGTTGTTGTAGGAAGTTATTAACACACACTGTATTACAGTTACGGGAGTTAATACTGTTAATCATGTCAATACTGTTCGTGAATTACATAATTATCGGTAGTTGTTGTAGGAAGTTATTAACACACACTATAATACAGTTACGGGAGTTAAATTTGTTTATCATGTCAATACTGTTCGTGAACTACATAATTATCGGTAGTTGTTGTAGGAAGTTATTAACACACACTGTATTACAGTTACGGGAGTTAATACTGTTAATCATGTCAATACTGTTCGTGAACTACATAATTATCGGTAGTTGTTGTAGGAAGTTATTAACACACACTATAATACAGTTACGGGAGTTAAATTTGTTTATCATGTCAATACTGTTCGTGAACTACATATTTATTGGTAGTTGTTGTAGGAAGTTATTAACACACACTGTAATACAGTTACAGGAGTTAATACTGTTAATCATGTTAATACTGTTCGCGAACTACATATTTATCGGTAGTTGTTGTAGAAAGTTATTAACACACTGTAATACAGTTACGGGAGTTAATACTGTTAATACTGTTCGTGAACTACATATTTATTGGTAGTTGTTGTAGGAAGTTATTAACACACAATGTAATACAGTGTAGCCTTAATTTAAGCTACTATTTATTTTTGATATGTTGAACAACTTAAATGAGAGATTTAAATAAAAATTCTTCAATGATAAAAAGTTTCCTTATTTTTTTTTTATTTTCGTTTTTATTATTATTTTAAGAAGAAACCTTAATATTATTTTAAGTATTACGGGAGTTAATACTGTTAATCATGTTAATACTGTTCGCGAACTACATATTTATCGGTAGTTGTTGTAGGAAGTTATTAACACACACTGTATTACAGTTACGGGAGTTAATACTGTTAATCATGTCAATACTGTTCGTGAACTACATATTTATCGGTAGTTGTTGTAGGAAGTTATTAACACACACTGTAATACAGTTACGGGAGTTAATACTGTTAATCATGTTAATACTGTTCGCGAACTACATATTTATCGGTAGTTGTTGTAGGAAGTTATTAACACACTGTAATACACTTACAGGAGTTAATACTCTTAATCATGTTAATACTGTTCGCGAACTACATATTTATCGGTAGTTGTTGTAGGAAGTTATTAACACACACTGTAATACATTTACGGGAGTTAATACTGTTAATCATGTTAATACTGTTCGCGAACTATATATTATTGGTAGTTGTTGTAGGAGGTTATTAACACACAATGTAATACAGTACGGGAGTTAATACTGTTAATCATGTTAATACTGTTCGTGAACTACATAATTATCGGTAGTTGTTGTAGGAAGTTATTAACACACACTGTAATACAGTTACGGGAGTTAATACTGTTAATCATATCAATACTGTTCGTGAACTACATATTTATCGGTAGTTGTTGTAGGAAGTTATAAACACACTGTAATACAGTTACGGGAGTTAATACTGTTAATCATGTTAATACTGTTCGTGAACTACATAATCATCGGTAGTTGTTGTAGGAAGTTATTAACACACACTGTATTACAGTTACGGGAGTTAATACTGTTAATCATGTCAATACTGTTCGTGAACTACATATTTATCGGTAGTTGTTGTAGGAAGTTATTAACACACACTGTAATACAGTTATTGGAGTTAATACTGTTAATCATGTTAATACTGTTCGTGAATTACATAGTTATCGGTAGTTGTTGTAGGAAGTTATTAACACACACTGTATTACAGTTACGGGAGTTAATACTGTTAATCATGTTAATAATGTTGGTGAACTACACAATTTTCGGTAGTTTGTGTAGAAGGTAATTAATATACATTGCAATATAGTAGTTACGGGAGTTAAAAATGTTAGTCGTGTTAATAATGTTGGTGAACTACACAAGTATTGATAGTTGGTTTAGAAAGGTATTAACACACACTCTAATATCAAAATGGTTAAAGGAGTTGAAACTATTATAGAATATCACAAACTGTAGTAGTATATCATGCGCTGGCTAAATTGTTGAATGTTGGGTTAATTAATATGGAAGTAAAATGAAATGTATCTGTTATACAACTTAATACAAGCTTAATATAAATTATAAGTTATTGAAGCATTTCAAATGAATAATTATGATTTAAGTAAAATCAAAATCTTCTAGACTCTAGAACTTTACAAAAATGACAACAATCATACTTAAACAACTCTCATTAATTTTATATAATAAAATATTTCTTTAAATACATACGTAATAAGTAAATATTCTTTAATTTCATACTAAAATAAATTATGTTATTACTAACACGTTAATCGTTTTCTTATTTTCAATTAAAAATACTTCAGTGATTTGAAGGACACCATGAAGGACTGGAGGGAGGCGCTGTAGTGATTCATTTCACCAAAGTGTCAAGTCTGCTCCAGGTTGATGAAGCTCATTATGATCTCAATGCTTTTCACCACACGTCAACCGTTATCTTGCTTCTAGTAGATAGAGTTATAACAAACAGTATTATATACAATAAACACCTGAATTTTACTGAGTAATTTTCTTATATACATTTATAATTATCAATAGTAAAATTTCCAAATTTGTGAGTTAATTACTAGGTGTTTTTTTTTATATGTTGTTCTAAAATAAAATGAATATTGACTATGAACAATATTTGAAAAGTAGTTCTTAGTACAAGATGATTTTTTCTACATGTAACGATAAAATAAAAAAATAAGGTTAAACATTTGTACTTAAAATGTTGTGTATAATTTGTTGAAAGCCCACTACAAAACTAGTAAAATATAGAAATTAGAACAAAACATGGAAAAATTGTATTCAAATATGGAATATAAGATGGTGCGTTGATTTTTTAAACTAACCAATAAAAGATCAATTACTCCAAATATCCGTAAACAATACAATAATTTTCGTGATACCTTGACATCGATTTTACCTCGTACATGAAAATGAAACTTTGGAAAATATAATATATGTTTTAACCTACAAAAATTAAAATGTACTGTACAATGGACTTGAGTTTTCGTGTTTAAATATTAATCTCCCGTCAAAGAGCTGAACTTAGGTTCGGTAACCTTTTAATACTGCTTTTCCACTTTAATGAAAATCACCCCAGAACAGAATGCAATGGGAAATCAGAAATAAAAAAAACTACTAATCATAGTCCCTTTATAACTAGAAATGTTCATTCAATCGATGGAAATCTTAAGGCCTGATATCAACAAATTGTTTCATTTCGTTTCTATATTGAGCGTGAGATCCATTCCTCACCAAAACTGGAAGTCGTACCAACTGGGGGATGGCTCAAAACCAGTCAGGCGATAGGATCACAGGTGGCAGTTGGAGGGTCATATTACAACTCGGCAGCTGAGTTTAAACTAGATTTATTTCAGAAAAAATAACGAATACATAAACATAAAAATCTGGCAGAAGGCCACAATATCAAAAATTACTCTTAAACAATCCACAAGAAACAATTAAACTAACAAGAGACTAAAAACTAACACAAAAAACAACAAACAATACAAATACCGAAATTACAAACATGTGTGCCTATCTGCAGATAAATAGAGACACCAAAACTTTAAGAAAAACTAATAATGACAAATTTAGAAACATTTTAGACAACCCCAATTGACCAGCAATTTATCCAAAATTCCATGATTCCACCGAGGCCAAGGAGTAAGCCGGGGTCCTTGGTGGGCTCCGAATAGAAGTAAAGTAAAAGTACAATAAATAATCCCCTTTTGGTGAAAATTTAAAAATCAAACAATTAAAAAATATATACAGTATAACGCGGTACCGTTCTAGTAAAAATTCACTTCAACAAATACTACAACTAACGAAATAAAACAAACTAACTTAATCACTAGGCCTAAACATATAAATAAATAATACCATAATTAATCAGTGACCCAAAATATTTTATTTTTGATTTAACTAAAAATAAATACTTTACAATGATAACAAGAAAAATAAACATCTAAAAAATTTAATAAATATAAATAACAAACAAAATTAGCAGGTATACACTATTGAAAAAAAACTGGCCAAAATAAAAATCGTTTGGCTGTGTTCAAGTTCATTTTATAAAGATCACTTTCAGTTCGTTTAGGAAGGGCGTAGCCTAGGGGAGAATATTTTTTGTTATATTTTTTTTATCCTTTTTCTTTTATATATATTTTAAATAGGTAACCACCCCCTAGCTCAGCCACCGGGAACAACAAGGACCGCACTGACCTGAGGACAGAATACTTCTACCCAAAGATGTAGGTGGGGCAGTGGGGTCGCAAATGGCCTCTATACATGGTCCTCTGGCCAAGCTAGCAGTGTAGATGGTCGGACTACGCCCGGACAGCAGGCTGAGGGAACACGTCCCACTCAAGGACCCTGGAGTTTTAAGAATCTCTAGCCCACAAACATGTCGAGTCTAGGTGTAGCAAGACCGATCAACTTGACACACCTAGAGCTGGAACAAGGAACGACCGAATCTGAGCCAACGGCCACTGAAGTAAACAAAACACAGCTCATGAGCGTTCTCAGGCAGCCTGGCAACCACGACGACAATTAGTAACATGTACCAGTCAAAAGACCCGGTATAAGCGTTACAAAGAGAGGTTCTTATTTATTTTGTTGTGCACCTGATTGATTAGGTCAGTCAAACAAATCTCTATAGGAATAGATACTTTGACCTTGTATCACTGTTATTGCACTATTAAACACTGTCCAACTGATGTTTCAGCCAACGAATGTTTACTTATTTAGTGTACAGATAAACAGTATTTGCAAATAATCTCCATAAATAGAATTATCCTCATTGGCAATGTTATTTTTGTACATAAACATAGAAGAAAACCTACCGCACTATATATTTAAATGCGTAAAACATATTTATAGATTTACAGTAATACTTGTGATACATTAACATTTTTTCAGAACACAAAGAAAAGTGTAAATTCAGTGCTTTTTAATTTTACAGAAGTAACAGAAAACATGATTAAGACTGCAATTAATGAAATAAAATCTAGAGCAGTGGGTGCTGATGGCTTGCCTATACAAATGATCAAAGCAGCGAGTCCGTATGCTCTGGGAGCAATCACACACTTGGTGAACAGATGCTTGACAAATGGTGTGTTTCCTGACAACTGGAAAAAAAGTATTGTTCATCCACTCCCGAAGGTTAATGTACCCACTTGTGTAGAGCAGCTGAGACCTATCTCAATATTACCTGCAATATCTAAAATTGTCGAGAAGATAGTTATCAAACAAATAACCACCCATGTCAATGAAGAACATATTTTACCTAAGCTACAATCTGGATTTAGAGAAAACTATGGTACATCCACTGCCCTTACCAACTTGTTTAGTGATCTATTTGAAGCAAAAGATAAAGGACAGATCAGCTCTCTCATTATGCTAGATTATTCTCAAGCTTTTGATTCTATAAGTCATGAGATGTTGCTAGCCAAAATGAATTATTATGGATTTGGTGAGAGAGTAATTAGGTGGATGAAATCATATCTAGAAGAAAGACAGCAGGTCACCAAACTTGGCAACGAGACATCTATGCCTCTCCTCAAATTACAGGGTGTTCCACAAGATAGTTGCCTTGGGCCAATCCTATTTAATTTGTACACGTCTGATTTTCCCAGTTGTGTTCAACACTGTTCCGCTCATTTATATACGGACGACTGTCAATTGCACTTGTCGTATGAGCCTGAACAGATTGACACCGCCATTGATCAGATCAACTCTGATCTTCAAAGAATCAGCTCTTGGTCGGTGTCCAATGGTCTGAAGCTCAACGCAAGCAAGTGCACAGTCCTTCATGTAGCACCACACAATCTGATGCGGGCCCTTGAAGAGAGTGGATTGATGGTCTTGCTCGATGGTGGGAACCTGTCTGTGTGTGACAAGGCTAGGGTTCTCGGCGTCGTCCTTGACCGTGATCTTACTTTTTCTGACCATGTGACTCACGCCTCACAGCGTGCGCTTGGCAGACTGAGGGGTCTGTATAGGTTTCGAAAACTGTTGCCGGAGTTTGCCAAGCTTCAGCTCATGCAGTCACTTGTACTTTCATTATTCTATTACTGCTATCCGGCCTACGGGAACAGCATCTCGAGAGGGGACATTGATAGAATCCAAAAAATTCAAAATTCAGCCATCCGGTACATTTTCAATCTTCATTTTTCCGATCATGTTTCTCCCTTTCGAGATGCTGTCAACATGCTCCCTATGGAAGTGGTGTGTAGAATTCTGACATGTTGCATGGTCCATAAAGCTCTTATTCTAAAAGAGCCACAGTACCTAAGCGAGAAGCTCATGTTTCGTGGGGAGGTCTCTCAACGTAGCACCCACCAGGATGGACAGCTTCACTTTCCTCAAGTGAGGCTTGAAGTAGGGAGGAAGGGGTGTTCATACTTTGGCCCTAAGTTATTTAATGACCTTCCTCCGCATGTTAAAAATATAGCTTCTGTTGCTAATTTTAAAATAAAAATGAAGGAGCTGTTAAAACCAGGGCCTATTTAGATAAGTAAAGTGTTTCTGCTGCTGTGTAACTATTGTTATTAATTTTATTGTTAATTTTAATTTAAGATTGACAATAGTTGATTTGAAAAACAGTTGTTCAAACTGAAATACGCTTGCACAATAAAGGCATTTTTATTTATTTATTCTTATTTATTTATTTATTTAGTTATTATTTATTTATTTATTATTTATTTATTTATTATTTATTTATTATTTATTTGTTTACTATTTATTTACTTTGTGTTAATATCTTAATAGTGGCCATATTTTAGTTTGGTCATAAATCAAAAGCTGTACAAATAAGAAAAGAGTTTGCATTTTATAACCTAAACAGTTAATATCTACATTTATGATCTACCCAAGATTGAAGTTATGTCTTGAATTTAAATTACTTGACCTTATAATTACATAAATAATCAAACATTTCTATTATATACTACTTACTAACAATTAATAAGGAGAGTAATTAATTCCCATTCCAGTATTTCTCGGATAATTCAACAGCTATTCCAGAGTATAAAAGTACCCAAATATACATAAGTTTTATAAAATGCTAATTTTAAATTATTCGAAAATGTTGTAAGCTCTTATTGCAACTATTTCAAATATTAGGGCACAAAAGTTATTTTAAATAGCTATATTCTTAGTATCATATATATATAATTTATGTTTAATTTAGGAATCAAAGTTAGATATACAAATTATATTTGATATAATAGGATCTACGATATTAGTTTGCTCTCTTTAATTAACCAGGAAACATCTCTGTAAACAATAAGCCAACTTCGTTATATCTGGAAAAAGATTTTAGTTTAAGTGTAAATATTAACTCTTACTTTACATGGTTTGTAATTTAAGGTCTTATTGTAAATGGTTTGAATTGTTATTCTGAATGTATACATATAATTTAGAAACCGATATTAATGTAAAATCTTGTGGAATATGCTCTAAGTGTATAAATTACCGTCCTAAAGTTTTTTATTTAAAATAATATGCGATTCTTTTACAAATGGAAGGGTATTATTATTCTTCAGAATGATACGTCAAACATTCAAACTGCATGTGTATGAGGTACACCTGCGCACGTGTTTCGTTTCCCCAAGGGATAAAGATCGTTCTAAACAAGTTACTGTATGACAATGTAAGAGTGTTAATGTTAATATATAAACATACGTCATTAGGATAGCAAGCATTTTATTTAACATAAATGTTTAAACTACAAATATTCCCTGATTGGGTTTTACACTGTAATGGAGACTTAAAAATAATAATGTTTAGTTTTATAAATTCATACAATTAATTATATTAGTAAAGAATATATTGTAAATCATCAACTGTCTAGAAGATTGTTTCACAGTTTAGAGATGGATTATGAATTTGTTTTAAATATTTCATTGAAAATAATGTCTGCAATAGAAATAATAACATTGCGTGCTTTTAAAATCTGTAATAAACATATTTTTACATTAACAGTTATGTTACATTTTTACTAATGTTAATGCAGATATGAATTATTTAACAATTATCGTTTATTTGTAGTATGAATGCATTTAGTAAACTAAGTTGTGAAACTAAATGCATACAGTAGATTTTTAATCAATTAAGTTTTGTTTATTGTGTGTACTATTCAACGTCGTCCATTTTATAAGGTAAAACAAAAATTGTCGTATAGTTATTTTAATGTTTACCTGAGACATTGAATTAGCCCTCAGTAAGTAATTAGCCCTCAGTAAGTAATTAGCCCTCAGTAAGTAATTTATTGGTGTTTAGTTGTTTGTTTATAGTAACATCAGAATAGTCATATATAATTGTATTAAACTTTAGTACACATGCTCAAACAAAATTGGATAACTAAAAATATGTGTACAAATATTGGCAAAGTACTGTACATGAATATGATATTTATAAAACTACTTCGTTAATTTTATGTTTAAACAAGATGTTAAGTTCAATATATTCAGAAAATGAAGTTGGAGGACAATGAAATGTAGGTTTGGAACGTAGTTCAGCGCTGCAAATGAAACGGAAATGTTAATTAACCTGTTAAAGGTTTGGTGTAATGTTTTATATAAGGAACATCCACTTTTCTTCAAATAAACCCCTCATTAAATTTTTTACTTTATTAAACAGGATGTAGTGATATTCAAACACAAATAAACATTTTTACTTTGTATATCAAGAATCAAGTGCAATTAGGTACTGATTCACTAAACTAAATGGTGACCATCAGGTTAGAGATATAATTAGTGACCTCGTTTCATTGTATTAATTGTTTTGACCATTATCTTAGCTTAGACTAAATTATACCAAACCATACAGTGTCTGCTTTATACAAAATAGGGGTGAGGGGTCCCTACTTAAACTGGTTCAAAAGCTATTTAGAAAATAGAAAGTTTATGGTGAAAGCTCTAAACACAATAAGTGATGAAAAAAATAACAAATTTGGAGTGCCCCAAAGAAGCCAAATTGGATCAGTTTTG